>WTSP01001820.1:817-31364 GCA_025331215.1 Actenoides lindsayi | reverse complement strand
AAATAATCTGTAATAGAAGAAAATAAGGGAGGGAGTGGTGGTTTGGTTTGTGAGTATTAGGGGGGGGGGGGGGGGGGGGGGGGGGGGGGTGTTGGGGTGGTGCTGCTGGAAATCATTACACTAATTTAATGTTCTTACCTCAATGCTATGACTTTGACCTAGGTGTTCTGTTCACTAGCTCTTTGATGGCAGTGATGACTTATTCCAGTCTATTTCTAACTTTGAACTGAAATGCATGTTGGTTCAATCAGAAATGAAAGCAACATCCAGCAAATTTTGGAGTAACAAAAAGTTATTTTAGTTTTCTGGAACCTGAAACAAAACTGAATAGTGAGAAAACTGGAAAAGAAGCCCCTCAGAAGGTGCACAAGAGACCTCAGGGAGAATTTCTGCATTGTTTGGAACTCCGTATCATTAAAAAAATAAGCAACTTACTAAAACAACAAGGCAAAGATCAGAGAGAAAACTGAGGCTTAAACTTAGTGAGGAGGGAAGCAAACTACTCCTCTGTTCTTGTTCTCATTTCTTTAACTGCTTGCCTGGCATACTATCTGGAACCCTTTAATGCACAAACATCTGGCAATAAAACTTAAAGATTACCTTTCATGTTTTCATCACTTTCAGTCTCTCAGTCTTTGAGTGCTCTGCTTCCTTGTCTTTTCAAGAATAAATCCAAGGCTTTTTGAAAATTTTTCAAGAGTTCATGGAATTGGATTTCACTTTTGTGTAACAACAAGGATATTTAATCACTGGAAATGAGTTCCAGGTGTTGGAATCTTCACTGCTCAGACTAAGAATAACTTTCTGGAATAACTCCATCTCAGCAATTTTATTACAGTGTATTGTATTTGTTCCTAGGTAAAAACATTAATTTTATCTCTCATCCCCAAATTGATTAGCATTTAACTATTCTGATTTTTTCTTAATTTTTTTTAGTCAAAGATGTTTCTTTTCTTCATACAAAACTGTATTAGTTACTTAAGGATACAGTAAGATGAGTTATGCTTTGTGTTTATTAGAGTATTATTTAATTTAGTCAATTAACATATGAAGCCTTAAAATTTCAGACAAGTTGAAATTATTACAGAGTATAAATCTAGGAGAATTGAATTGTGAATAAATAGCTCTTTTCTAATAAGAAAGAAAGTAAAATCTTCCTCAAGAACTTGGGTAGTCTTTGACCCAGTGTCTGTATCTTTTAAAATTTAACACTCCTCTAAAACAAAAGTATTACAGTTTTTGAAACTGTTGGGAGGGATGTACATTCTCTGCTTTTTTCTTTTTTCCAAATTGAGCCTTAGCACTACTGAATAGAAACATTTATCCTTAGAATTATTTGTTAGATGTTTCATCTCTTTTGTTTCAGAATCAGCTGCAGATTATGCTTTTTCTCAAATAAATTTTTAAGAACTGTGTTGATTAGCTTGTTTATTATGACTCAGTATTGTTTCTGCTCTGAATTTTAGCAGTTCTTTGGTCTTTGGAAGAGAGCTAAGCCCTGTAGTGCAGTCCAGCTGCTGTCTCGCCATTTTGTACACTATGTGCTCCACAAACAGGAGGGAAATACTAAAAAGGAGCTCTGAGGGAACTGATTGACTTCTGGCAGAGAACAGATTGAGGACCTGTGGGATTTGATTCTCTTCAGTACAAGTGGTTTTGGGTTTGGTTTTTTTTGTTTGGTTGGTTGGTTTGTTGGGTTTTTTTTTAAATAAAAAATTCTCTTTTCTAGATAGGAATTGCAGTTTGACCAGCATGGGGAGTATCTTAGCTCATAGCAAATTAGTCAACAAACTGCAGCCCATTATTTTTCTTCCTATTCCCTCATCTAATGAGGAAGGAAAAAGTTACATAGCCTCTTTGTGCAAACAGGTTTCTCTTTGAGGTACTTGACCCACTACTCAAGGCAATAAGGAGAAGTGAAGGCAAAGTCATTCCTTTTCTTTACTTCATTTGGTCCTTTCCCAGCTTTTTGTTACTGAAGTCACAAATCAAATGCTGTTGAGGGAGGGGAGCACTATTTCCCTGGATAACATAATAAAAAGCAGTGACAATCTTTCTCTCTGTTACAAAGATACAGTGGACTTGTCCTCCCTTGCATTTGTAATTAGTCAGTAAGAAACTAAGCAGGAAAGGAAAAGGACCTGTGGAAACAAAGAACTTAGGTTTTACCCTGAGCTATCAGATCAGGAGCATAAATAGGAGTACTCTGATAAATAAAAATAATACCAAAAAAAAGGTACAAAAAAAATAGTACTCTCTTCACTATTTGTTCCTTCAAATATTAATGCTGTTTACTTTTGAAGTGTGTATTGCGTGTGAGGGGTCTTTTAGGAGGGGGAGGAATCATAAAGGCAGCCTTTCTCTCAGTGCATAATTAGAAGTTCTACTGGTCACATCATGGGATCAGGGAGAGGACAGATAGAGACACTATGGGAGCAGCAGCGACTGCTGCTGTCACAGTGTGGCTATGGAAACAGAGACAGATACACTCAACTGGGTGGCGTTTACTAACACATTTTCTGGCGTTCCAGCAGAGAGGGCTTAGCTGTTCACCTCGCTCTATGTTATGAGCAGCAAATAAGTTTGTACTAGATTTCTCAGTTGTGTGGTTGGTCTTTTTTAATACATCAGTGCTTTAGACATTAGACTCAATCTAATCTGACATCTATTATTGAATTTTCAGTTTCCAAATCTGATCTCCATTCTTTCTCAAACTTTTCCTTCAAGACATTTAGCACACAAGAAAAGCACCCTTTCCCTCATCTCTGTCTTAATTTAGAACACGGTGTCCTTTTGGTCTTGATGTGTTCCTTTTCTTGACTTAGAAAAATGAGCATTTTGTTCTCTTTTTTTTTTTCTTTCTGTTTTGTTAGCTTCTTTGGTTTGTTTTTTTCATCTGCCTGTAAGTGACGTTTTTTATTTGCATGACTTAAAACACATTATTTTGTGATACTGTTTTCTATCATGTTCTGTGTATGCATTTAGGGCTTGTGCAAAGTGACAACTAGATCATCTTGTGAAAGTAAACATTTCTGACAATCCATAAAGCAGATACTCATAAGCAACAACAGAAAGCCTCATTCCATTGCATATCATTTGGGAGTTAATTGTTGGAATATTTCTAAGCTTTTTCCCTTGATATCTTGCTTGTGGACACCAGATATACAAATGATAGCTACTTTAACTCAATCAAACTAAAATACTTGACTCGTATTCATAACTAAGTTATATTTATAACAAAGTCTTACCTGCCAGAAGGAATTTGAATTTCTTTTCATTCCTGTCATCTAAATTCATCTGGCATAATTTCGTTCAGCAGTTCATGAAAAAATCATTGATTACTGATTCTTTAAAAATTCCATGTTGTGATACTTCTAATAGATGGTTTCCACCTTGATTTTTTTTTTTTATTCAAGAAACTATTTCTAGTTCTAATCCGAATACTGTATTGCTGGCAGCTTAGTTTTTTTGTTTGGGCTTTTTTTTTAACTTTTCTCTTCCTGTCTTTTAATAGAGAGAGAAATGTCTATATGTGTGTGTTCATCACACTCCGATATATGCACCCAGAGACCTAATATTGCAACCTACTGTATAAGACTACGAGGTGGCAACAAATTGTACAAGAAGGCAGCCGGAAGGTTTATAGAGAAAACCCTGGAGTTAATGGTGGATAAGTTGATGACAACACTCATAAAAGGATCTAAATATTTTAACTTTAAGCCAAATCAGAATGCAATACCAATTAGGCTGGGTTTAGAACCCTTATCTGTTTTAGTTTGCCTTGCAATCTAACTAAACCTCTCACGTTCCTAAATTTTGCATTGTATTGCAGTGTCCACTGAAATGATTTGCCTACAAATAGGAAATAAAATGGTGTTTATCAGCATATTCCTAAAGTTTTTTGCTTCTTCAAACAGCATAATGATGACCATTTACCTTTTAGTTTAAGGGCATATACGCTTGGTTAAAATAAACAGGGGGAACTTCTGCAGTTATATATATGTCTGATTTCAGTTAAACCATTCCAAAAGATTATATTCTTTCTGATACCTGTTTGCAGAGGTTTTTTCAGTGGATTCTGCTGTACATTTCTCTTGTTTTAGAGAATTTACAACAACACCTTGCATACTCAAGCTTCAATTTTGTGCAATGTTTGAATGCTCTTTTTCAATTCAACAGACATACCACACATTTTTATTTACTAAGAATGTACTGATTCATTTCATTGGTAGGACTGAGGGACTTCTTTACTGTATTTATCAAGTTATAGTGGTATCAGCTAGCTCCTTTCTGCATCAGTAGAACCATTAGCCAAATTTAATTTTTACTTCCTTTTTTTGGTGATGACAATAACCAAGGAGGACATAGTTTGACTTTTGGATTCTTGGCTGACTCTGTTGCATCAGCTTGAGTCAAGTAGATTTGATGTGTAAAGCACTACACAGAAAAGAACTTCCTACTGAGAACTTCATAATTCTTAGATTTTGGACTTTAAATATAGATTCTGTCAATTCAGGGTGAGATTTGTCATTCTGCTGAGAACAATAACCATACTAAGATGACAGGTGCTACTTAGTAGGTCGGAAGGAAGAAAGATCTCCCAACCTATAGCTTTTGTATTTAAGGTGGTTGAATCTTAAGTATCTGAAAATACCCAGAGTTAAACATTTCCTGAACTCTCTGGAAAGATAAACATTATTTTCACCTGGGGATGAGTTGCTTCTGGTGAATTCCTTGTTGTCAAACAGGCACAAGGAAGAACACTTTCTCAGTCTGCAATCTAAACATTTTCTACTGGAAATCTAGATCTTCTGTACAATTAAATCAGTAGACTATAGAGATACAGCACACATATTCCTTGTGTGCACAAGTCACATGATAGCCTAGTAAGCTCTGCTGTCGTCTGCTTTTGTTCAGGAATTTTACCAATGAGACTAATATTTCTGACAAGTGTACTACATGAGTGTATCTTTTATTGGTCCCCTGAAATAGGGTAAGAACATGTCCTTGGACAGTACAGTTGACTCTAGTGTCTGCTATAGCAGGTCATCTAATAGTCAGGAAAATATAACAACTCTCATGTGAACGAGGATGTAAGTTCCCTGGACACACAGAAGTCTGTGTATGCCTTAACGTAGTAAGCATCATTTTCATACAGTTCAGTTCCACTTCTTATGCCAGTGAATCTGCCACAAGTGTTGGTTAAATATAATATGTAAATCAGCTGAGAAAACTGTTCCTTAAAGCAGAATATCACTGATGTTTGTCTGTGGAGAATTTTGGAGAAGAGCTTGTGTTGCCAGCAACAATGCAGAAGGGACATTTCTTTTTAGAAAGCAAAATATGCTTTCCTAAGATTTCTCTTGTGATGCACTGTACTATAGGTAGACTTCAATGAAAATTTCAGCCACAAGGTTGGAGTCTTCTTAGAACTTAAACTGACAAAGGAAGTAAAAGAGAAAATTTCAGCCAATTTCTAGTTGACCTATGGTATTGCCAAGAAAGTTATGATGTTATAAAACTGTACCTATTTAAAAAATGTTATGTTGTTCTCATTATAAAAGTGACACATATATGTGTCGTTCCTACTCATACAGCACAAGAAAATGATGAACTCAAATTTCATGGACATAACAATGACTGCCTTAAAGCTTCTGACAGCATTTGGCAAATTTCCAGAGCAGGGAGGTAGGTACTGATGGTACTCCAGACCAAATTGTTGGTCTTGCGTACAATCTGGCTACTAATAATTGAGTACTAAGCATATCAAGCTCCATGTTAATATTCTCAGAGAAGATGCAAAAATGTAATAAAAATTGAACTTTAAAGTAACCAAAAATAAAATGCCCAAGCTTTTGGAGAAAAAATTTAAAATTAGGCTATCTTACTACCCAAGGAATAGAAGACAAAAATATCTTTTTTTTGGTTTTAGATATTCTTCTTTGTCCTCAGTGACTGGGAACTGTCTCAGATCCCACTTCTCTATAATAAGCTAAGAAAATTAGTTTGAAAATGAACGAGTAAAAAACAATTGAGTACTTGTGTAATGTGATATATATAACTGTTGCTAACAGGCAGTTGCTGACCTAAAACTAAACTGAATACCTCTGCAAGTATTCCAGTTCAGAAGTACAGTTTCACCTGACATTTCAAATGTCTAACAGTGTATCTAAACTTTTAAACAAGATCTAAGTGTCATTTGAATTTAAACACTTAAAAAAACAATCTATGTCTCTCTATAACACTTATGTTGTCAGTATTTTTGTAAAGTTGGGCACTATTCAGCAGTGGGATACCTGTACAGGTCGGGTGGGATGTAGTCACCAGAGTCTATCTAGTAGCAATGAAAAGGCATGTCTTAAAACAAGGGTTTAATTTACTCACCATCAGACTGCAACACATGATCCAACTCCTTTTTTTGTGAACTCCCTGTATGTTTTGATTGTTATCACCTAATGGTCCACATGTGGTGCCTCAAAACAGATATAGTTAGTACTCAAATCCCAGAATATATGTGCTTCAGTTTCAAAAAGACCTACTCCTTATCTTTTAAACCTTACCACCTGTGCATGTACAGCTTATTTCACAACTTGTGCAAGAATTTTGAGTTAGAAACTTAGCCACAAGCTAGAAAGTTTGGTTTTTTCTTTTTTCTTTTTTTTTTTTTCTTTTAATGTTTGTTTGGTTTTGTTTTTTGTTTCAAAGGAAAATATTTTCTACTTGAACATTTTTTTCTTCCAATGTGATACATGAATCCAGGTACCTTTTTGTTCTTGCAGGTTTTGCAACTTAGAGAGCAGAAGAGTCATTGCCTGTACTGTTATTTTGTCTATATTACATGATCTTTGATCTTTCAGCCTTTACTCTGTTGCAAATCGAGTTTCCTCTAGTGCAAGCAGCTCCTGAAACATCCATTTTGGCCATATTCACCCTGCACAGGTTTCTTGTGTTCACCCTGTGATTCTGAAACAGGAAGCAATTTAGCGAACTACATTCACTTGAAGGGTCAAATGCCCTCTGCTTAGAAAAAGACAACTGACCTAAGACAAATTAACATGCAGGAGGAAATAACTGGTCCCTTACATTTTTCATAGCACTACTCCTTTCGATGTGTGTTTTATGCAAACAAAGTTGAAGATTTCCTTTAACATATGTACACAATTATACTTAAATGTGGACAGATATGCATAATGCAGTACTTATTTTCTCATTCTCTGTGCATTGAGGAAAGGAGATAGGGTAAATGAGGTGTGCAGTTCCAATTAACAAGCTCAGGAGACACAAGTTTGAAGTTACCATTTAAGCTTTGTGAATGATGACAATACACCCAGCTTTGAAAATAAAAGCAGTTGCTTTCAAATCAGCTTACCTTTTTTTTTTTTTTTTTTTTCCTTCTTCTTTTTCTTCTCCTTATCAGTGAAGTGGGAAAGAATAAAGCATAAGGTTTTTTTTTCCAGAAAGACATATGTATATTTTCCATCTGCTATAGACAGGAACAGAACTTGCAGAGTTTCATAGTTATTGCTTCATCACTATACTTTTCAGTGGATAAATACTGCTCACTGATACAACCTCAAACCAGGTCATTCACTGAAATCAGGTAGTTGCTTACCCCATTGAGAGACCTAGTACTAAAATTCCACATACATCTTAGGAATGTTAAAGAACAGTTATGTCAACAGCATTGTCTTGTCCTAAAGATACTTGCTTAGTTCTATATATACAAATATATTTTTGTTAGTCCCTTTCAAAAGCAAGATAGATGTTTGTTTGCTAGGCATTTATAAGGATTTACAGCTTGCGCTGGAGGAACTTTCTTTTAAAAATTCTGAATGTTACACATGGTGCCTTAGAACTAGATCTATATGCCAAGCTGTACCTTAACAGACTATGAACCTAGTACATGAGAAAGCAGGGTAACAGCAGAAGTCACTTTGTGAAGCAGATTTAGACCATGTAGAACTCCTTGTTTCTAATTCTGTGCTTTAAATTTAGAGTGTTATTTCCTCTATTTGTAGTGGTGGACCTATACTAAAGCTAAAATTATTCCTTATGACATGTAACAGGCAGATTATGCATTTCTTTGTAGAGCTGAATACAAGTTAGACAATTAAAGAAAAAGTCTAAACTTACATGTTTGAAAATCTAGGTAAGAAAGAGAATTTCAAATTTGTTCTCTTGCGGTATAGGGTCACACTTGAGTGTTTTGTTGTTATGCTGGATATTTGTTTTTTCCCAACCCTTTGAGTTCGGAGACATTTGATCTGGCTGCCAAGAATATTAGAGAATTTTTATTTATCCTCTGTCTACACTGGGTACTAAATGTAATGTTGTCTTCAGCACAACTATATTTTTCCTGGAAAGTTAGCAGCACAATAACCTACTGCAGAACAGCCTTTCTGTCCACCTCTGAAATGTTTTCAGAAACTTCTTGTTGCTCACCTGTTTTGACTTCCTTCTCAGCAAGTTGTGGTTAGCAGAATATGAATTAGTGTTGTTTTGTGCCTGAGCAGCCTTCTTGACTGGTGCCCTTTACTGTTCCATCAGGAAGTTGTGAATGACTTGTGTAAAGTAGTATTTAAGTGTAGAAAGGTCTCAAAATCCACTTGTACATCATCACCAAGATAAAAATTTAATTCAAGTCCTGTAAAATGTATAACTGAAATCCATGATGTAGGTTTCTTTATAATTACCTAGTTTATTAAAAATTACCATGCTCCTTGACTGATAGGCACCAAGTTCCCTAAGATACAAGATATCATTCCTAGGAATGGAGGAAAAAAGCATATACCCATCTTTTTAGTATGAAAGAACTATGTTATAAATCTGAACATTCCCTCAACCTACATAATTAGAATATCCAAATATCATTTAGTCATGAATTACTGATATCTGCATAATTATGAACAAATAGAGTTCTATTCATTACCATTTTGTTTGCATAATCTTCAGCGGACATAAAGGGTCTCTTGAGGGAGAAAAAGCCTAGAGAGAAAGGCAATTTAGAGAGAAGATAACTGTTGTGTTAAAAGGCAAGTATTTCTACCATTTGAAATGGGCCATTTAAGAATATAATGAGGTGGCTTTTATCTGTCTTTCATATCCCTATCAACCATTATAAACCAGTTGTTTCTGTACATCTTTTTAACTTGGACCTAGTCATGGTTCAGGGACACACATTAATGCTTATTTTCTTGAATATGCAGGATTACTTTACAAAGATATAGGTAGAGGTAACTACCTTAAAAGGCAGTGTAGGAAACATAGGAATGCCCACATTCCAACACATAAAAATGATGAACCCGCTAGAGGTATTGTTGTGATGTCTATCCAGAGGAAGATGATATCTACTTGATAAGGAGAAGTTCATGGCTATTTGAAGTTGTAGATGTATCCTGTGTGGGGTAATTAATACTTTTATAGAAAATAGAAAACGAGGCTATGTTTATCTCTCTTTCCTTTCTCCCTCTTTCTTTTTTTTCCTGCACCCCCTCCACCTTTGTGCTGTTGAAAGGTAGCAATATATTACAGAATTTTCTGGTATGATGATGCTTCTCTGAATCAATAAATGAAACCTCATGTTACACAAAGGATACTGAGCAATTTTATTTTATAATAAGTTGCAGAAATTGACCACACTTTGCATTTCCTGCCCTTACAGTGGGTTTTGGCTTTCAAAGTCTCCATCAATATAAAGAAAGTAAGAGTAAAGTAAGATACAGCATGCAGTGAAGAGACATGAAAACTAACGATAAGGTAGGAAGCAGACCGATCTATACCAAGGTTCAGGTTACAGTCATACCCTGTCTCCATATATGTTGTCACACCACGCCCAGATGCTGGAGGCTGCTGCATACTGAAGAAGCTGCTAGCATCTGAGAGAGTTTCTCTAACTGAAGAATACTACTCGCAAAAGATCCCCATTGGACTTTCCATTACCACATTTTATTTAATTAACTAGCAAAAGTCTGCAGTAAAATTAAAGGTCTCGCTGAAGCCAAGGAAGGTGAAAGGTTTTAGAGTTAGATTTGTGACATGATATTTCATTTTTTCAAAGGTAACCTGCAGCTCTTGCTTGAGATCAGTTACAGCAAGTTTGGTCTTTGACATTGAAAAAGCCTTGAATGGGTCTGTGCCTCAATCAGAAGTTCTCTTTTGGCCAAAGTAAATTTGCATCATTTGCAAAGAGTTTGTACAGCAGGTCTATATTGGCTGAGATGCATTACGTACGGTATTCTAGAAGCAGCATACAGACTCACTGTTTGTCTCTCTTCATTTGGATGAGTGAGATAACAGTTGTGAAATTCTCTCTCCCTCTTTACTTTTTGAAAATCCTAAAAAAAGATGGAGGAAGATACTTTGGAATGCAGAAGGAGGTTTTTACTTACCTTCTTTCTTTTACTCATGTAATTTTTGTGTGTGAATAGTCCAAATCACAATCTATCACTTAGCTTTTCTACTACAGAAGCAAAAAAAAACCTCATTCTGGAAAAATATTAACACCAACTATCTGTTCATAACTTCCAGAACACGCTGGAGATATAAAGCAAGTTTTCATACTGAACTCTGTTTCTGTTGTTTAGATAGGTTAATAACATAGCCCACCTAAATATGAAAGAAGATGTTAAAAATGTCATTTGTCTTTTTTCCTTTCCTTTCAGTAGCCAAATTATGTATAGATTTTTTTCCATTGACATGATAATGGTTGAGAAGTCAAAGGAAGTGTAGGAGACTGATCTATTGCAACATCAATGGAAGTATACAAACTCTGTAACTGGCATCCTCAGCGGAAGTTTAAAAGTTAATTTTCAGAAGTGTACAATACATTGATTGATGTGTATGGAATACATCTATGGATAGACTTGGTCCAATGTAATTTTGAATCATTGCTGCATATCTTGGATAATTAAATCATAACAGGTATAAAAGGTCATAAAAATATCTACAGTGCATACACATTAGCTTTCTCTAAAATGCTTCCTTTTTACAATATATGTATTTTGTATCTTATATAGAACTTAAGATAAAGTTCAGTAGCATGAAGAGTGATGTGGACCTTGACTATTCAGATGAGTAAAGCTAGTGACATAGTAGTGAAAGGTCAGATTCTGAGGACAGTAGCTAATGATTACTCTGTATGGCTAAAACACCAAGAAATTAAGTGAGGAAAGAAAAAGTGTGCTTATTTTGTAGCATTTGACTGCTCTACATCTGGAAACATGTCAGTAGAAAACTATTGTAATTAGAAAAAGATCCTATTTTGGGCTAATTTTCCTGTCAAATTTTGGCTTCTTGGGGTTTAGAGCAATTGCCATATGAAAAGCAAAACCTCCATAAAAAGTGGTAAGGGTAACGCTGATAAAAATACCATGGAATGTCTAATTACATGTACTGTGAAGGAACTTCTTCTAGAAAATATTTGTCACAATTTCTTTTATATACTTCACAACTTCAGTAATCTCTGATTCATTTCATAGAATCATAGAATCTTCTAGGTTGGAAAAGACCTTCAAGATCATTGAGTCCAACCATTAACTCTTCTCTACCAAGTCTACCACTAAGCCATATCCCCAAGGACCACATCTATATGGCTTTTAAGCACAGCCAGGGATGGCGACTCAACCACCTCCCTGGGCAGCCTGTTCCAATGCCTGACAACCCTTTCTGTGAAAAAAATATTTCCTAATGTCCAGCCTAAACATCCCCTGGTGCAGCTTGAGGCCATTCCCTCTTGTTCTCTAATTAGTTACTTGTGAGAAGAGACCAGTGCCTACTTCTCTACAGCATCCTTTCAGGTATTTGTAGAGAGCAATAAGGTCTCCCCTCAGTCTTCTTTTCTTCAGACTATATAGCCCCAGTTCCCTCAGCCACTCCTTGAGACTTGCTCTCCAGTTCCTTCACTAGCTTAATTGTTCTTCTCTGGACCTGCTCCAGCACCTCGATGTCTCTTCTATTGAGGTGCCCAAAACTGAACACAGTACTCAAGGTGCAGCCTCAGCAATGCCAAGTACAGAGGGAAAATCCCCTCCCTGGTCCTGCTTACCACAGTACTTCTATTTCAAGCCAGGATGCCATTGGCCTTCTTGGCCACCTGGGCATGCTGCTGACTCGTATTCAGCTGCTTGTTGATCAGCACCCCCAGGTCCCTTTCTGCCAGACAGCTTTCCATCTGCTTTTCTCCAAGCCTGTAGCATTGCTTGTTGACCAGTCCAGGTCCCTCTGAAGAGCTTTCCTACGCTCAAGCAGATCAACACTCCCACCCAACTTGGTGCAAACTTACTGAGAGTGCATTCTATCTCCTTTATCAATGACCTTGATGAAATGTTAAACAGAAGAGGTTCCAGTACTGAGCCCTGAGGAACGCTACTTGTGACCGGTCACCAGCTGGATTTAACTCCATTTACCAACAGTCTTTGGGCCCAGCCATCCAGTCAGTGCTTTACCCAGCAGTGCACATGCCTGTCCAGGCCTTGGGCAGCCAGTTTTTCATGAGACTGCTGTGGGAAACAGTGTCGAAGGCTTTATGGAAGTCCAGGTAAACAACATTCGCAGCATTTCCGTCATCTACTTGGTGGGTCATCTTTTCACTGTGATCAAACTCTCCTGAAGTTAACAGAAATGTTTTCACCAATTTAATATGGCTTTACATGAAGATCTAAGGGACAGATCAAGTAAACTTGGTAACTTAAAGTGGATGTTGATAGATTTGTTCCCAAAGAAGAAAATAACCAATTTCTACTTCTCTGGTCTGTTTGCATAGAGGAAGTCAATAGAATAGACATTTTCTTTCCTTCTTATTTCAAAGTTAGCCAGAATTATGTATCTGTGAATGTATATCTGTGAAAGGACAGAGCAGCTGAAAAGTCACCGTATAATAAAGCTCAACTGGCATCCAGAAACTATATTCTTCTGCCAAAGTAGCAATGTGCAATCAGTCCAGTAAACCTTAAAGCCTTCTCCAGAGAGGCAGGAGTCATGTCCACACAACTTACTACAGCTTGTTATGTCCCCTGTGTTGGGAAAAACAAACCCATTATGTGACTTTGCCTGCATGTGTCTAAAAAGCTATGGTGCTAAGATTAAAACAAGTTACTGTGGTCTGAAGTGGGCTAGTTTCCATCTATTTGGAGGCCATATGTCAACTACAGTGTAATAAAGTAAACTAATTTTTGAGAACTTTAGTCTTTCATGAAATTAGACTTGAAATATATAGGGATTATATCATTTCCAAAAGCAATATACCAAAATTTGTCATGTGTCTTTGTATGTAGTAGCTTCACTAAACTGTTAGTCGTCCTTCAAGGAACACTATTTTGATATGCAATATCTATACATTGAAGTAAACTATTTGCTTCATATGCAATTATTAAGCAATTATTTTTGAGATGAAAAGGTGTTTTAATGATGAAGGTGAGAGGAGTTATACTTTCTCAAGTATTACACAATGACCTTTTTTTAAAGTCCTCTTAAGCCATCACTAAAGAGTTGATTATGCTCATACAAAACACTCAGTTATTGATTTTTAAGCACTTTTAAGATTCTCAAGATGCAGTTTATAAGCTTGTATAGTTTGGAAGATGCACCACAGCTCATACTTTGGAAAAAATGACAGGTATTTGTGGTTGTATGTCACACATGACCTCGCAAGGAAGTACTCCTATAGTTGAAGTGCAGTCAAATCAAAAGAATGAAAGAGTGAAATTCTTTAGCAATAATTAACAGTATCTAAAAATATCAGTCTCTAAAACTCAGTAGACATAACAGCATCAAGCAAATGGCACTTTTCTTTCCATGTACTTTCTTTCTTAATATATTTCTCAGAATCCTTAGAAATTTTGGCAGACACTTCCCTTTTAACTCATCCATGTAGACAGATGTCAAATCAGACATGTCTGTAGCATGCTCTGAAATGTTGGGTTCTTTCTTACTGTTTTTTTGGGGGGTGGAGTTTTTCCAGGGCTTTTATTTTTTTTTCTCGCATTAAGTACCTTAATATACAGCACTTCTTCAAGAAAGTAGTAGCACTGCTGTTTAAGACAAGCTGAAGTTTTATGTGGTCTGTTGGAAAATCGATAGGAAGGAGTGCCTTTCTCACTTGTTCGAGCAGATGTGGATCAAATTCTCCAAATAAGGAAAACAATCTCATTCATGTAAATTGATAATAATGTTTTCTTCCAAACTGTTCACATTCAGAACTAGATTTATATTTGTCTTTAGGCTTCTGAATATGTTGGTAATGCATAGACTCTCTTGATTTCAGTATGGGTTAGGAACTACATGTCTTTCTTTCTTTAGACACCTTTATATCTGTCCAAACCATAGTTTTCACTCTTTGAATATGAAGTATTTCCTCTAAAAAACATAGAGATTAAATCAATTTGTTAATGAGTTATAAGAATGGATGTTCTAAAAAAAAATTTTCCATTTGTAAATACAGATCTAAAAAAATTCTCAAATAATTAATATTAAAGTACTTCTCAGATTTATTGTTAGAATGAAATTTAGAGAGTATTGAAAGATAAACTTTTGTTTGTTTGTATTTTGTGACAAAATTTTAAAAATCCATCATTTATATGCAATTATATATGAGATGTGCTTAATACTATTTTCAATTTCTGTTTGTGGTATGTTATCAGAAATATTTTAATAATTTTCTATTTCTTGCTTGACCATCCAGTCTCTAATAGATTTAATTTTTTTAAATTTGCCTGTAATTTTTGATGTGTGAAATATATTTGTTCACAGACAGGACTGAGGTGAAATCTTTCACTCATCAGTTTCTTTTTTATGATTAATGAGAATTTTAAAATTATGCCAGTGGTTCTGCAGATTACTATAAAACCCAAATCATGGGCTAACTAGGTTTATTATTGTTATAAATTCTGCTACTTCTGTTAGAATATTTTAAAATTCATAATTGCTAGTTTTCCTCAATTTATTACACACATATCTTTATTAATATTTCCAGCATTACTATTTTTGCTTTACTACTTATTGGCAAAGGATGAGTTGCAAAATATATCCAGGTGAATAAAGAGGATATCTCAAGGACAGATAACCTGATTTTATGTGTCCAGATAGAATAATCTGGTTCAAGTCCATATATGTATAAAATTGAATATTTCTTCAGAGATTTCAGAGGAAAAATACAGCCATAAGTGTGATATCATGACTGAGAACCTTCCCTTGTAGGCTTTTCATCTTCCTTGTTTGCAGCTTCTATGTTGCAGTCTGTTAAAAGCTTTGTAGTTCTGAAAGAGGGTGCTTGTCTGCTTTGGCATGCCTGCTGGATAGTGGGTGGTGAAACCTAGATGAAAGGGAATATTAGACCTTTCTCAGGAGCACTTGATCATGCACAGGTGGCAGTGTGGAGCATTTGAGGTGTTCACTGTAAAGATTATAACTTATACCAAAAAAATCCGCCATTAGAAATGTAAAGATTTTCAAAGAGGATAAATGAAAAGCACTCACTTCAATGAGAAATTGCAGGAAGTCCCCCTTAAGATACCGGCAAACTTGGGATGTCATTGTGTAGATAAATAACAGACCATTTTGTCAGATACCATTTTATAGTTGGTTGTACTCTAAAAAAAATTCTCTATTGCTTAAGGATAGTGCTTTAAGAAGTAGATCTTACTGAAACCTTTTCCTAGGTTTTTCTATTGACTTGAAAGAAACAAAAAACAAAAACCAAAAAAAACCCCCAACCCAACACCCACAGACATTCAGTTACAAGCAGTACAGATTGAATATCTGTATGATGCTACCAAGTGTTGATCTTTGTTCTTAGGGATGAACATGGCTGTGTAGCACACTAGCTGTTGTCTTATTGTATAACAACAACAAAAAATTATAATTCTGAATAGTATTTTAGGCATGGGTGACATCCTTATTACCCTACTACTTTTATGTCATCTATCTCCAGTAAATCCCTCTCTGTATTAGAGATCCAAGACTTAACAGTCTTGTTGCATATCTGTGTGGTATACTGGTTTATCACCTACAGAAATGAAGTACTGACTCAAGTGAAGATTATAAGTGAATGCACTGGATGCTTGTTAAAATTATCTATTCCTCTCTACTGCAGTTTCATAGCAGAAAATGGATGGATTAAAATGTGTGCTGATTACTATACAGCTGGGACTTTTTAACAAAACGGCTGCATACTTGTGGTATGCCAAAGAGCTATGTTCTCAGAAGCACTTAAACTGTGAATCTGTGAGGACTCTTACTTGCAGGGATGAGGTCCTGGCTTCAGTTCCTCAATGTGCTGAGCTGTGCTCCTTGTGTGGATGATGTTTCTGGGAAGCATGGAAAAGTTTTGGGAGTCTCTTTGGTCTGATATGGTCAAAAGAAATACAATATACTCTGCTGCTTTTTGTCTTTTTGTTTCTTCCCACACACTTGTTCTGTTCAAATACAGTAAAGGGAAAATACACCATATTGCATAAAAATCTCACAAACATTTGAATTACATTCTCTTTTCACTTTAAGGAATTCATTTACTCAAAATGCTAGGCAAGTTAGGGGAACTGGAACATACAGTTAACACAGCTTGCCAAACCACATTGAGCTTAACTCTAAATACGGTCATTGCTACCACCTCGTCAACAGTGTATGCTGTGTGTGAGATGAGATCTAACATCAAAATTTGTTTTCACTTGAAATGTGAAAGTAAATTTTTCATGTCATCTCCATTAACATTTTTTAAACTTTTTGCTGAAATTCTGAATTCTATGAAAGTCTTAAGCAAAAATTCTGACTGTAAAAATGTCTCTTTGTTTTGCCCATCTCCCTGGGGAAGAAAAAAAAAAGTAATTCCTGTAAACCGGACTCCTCAAGTGATATGTTACATCTTCACACACACGCACGCACACCCCCAGCTTTCAGAAGAATGTTATTCATCTTCCCAGTTTCAGTGAATATTAAGGCTACAGAAAATATAAAGATTTGCCTTCTGTCATTGGCCACAAAACTAAATTATTGCATATGACAAGTATGTGCTTTCCTAGTCCTATATCAAGATCTCTAGACTCCACTAGTATTAGTTACACTGGTCATTACCAAAGACAGCCCTTTAATTGTCATACTAAACAAAAAAAGTTCTGAGCTCATTCTGCATAATTGCCATCTCTCTGGAAGTTTTTGTCACAATAAGAAAATTAGTATGAGCTAGGCTAGAAAATCAGACTAGTATAAATTATGAAAATGAAAGTAAAACCTGCAGTATCAAATTTGTACTGACAAGGCAAGTTTTGGTTTAGAAATAGTGAAATGTGCTCTGCTCCAAGGGTAATTCACAAAATTTGACCAATTAAAACAAAAAATTTCTTAGCTTTTTTTTTTTTCTTCTTCTTAAAAACCAAACCAAAACAACACACCCCACTCCCCCAGAAAAGGAGGCTGAGACAATCCTTTCAGGTCATGCCAAAAGTTAATGCAGCTGGTGACTATGGAGTGAATTGGCCAGGTCTTGCAGTTTTCTAAATCTCCTCTTTAGGGCTTGCTAGATGTGGCTCATTTGATATTTAATGTTTCTGATAGCTTTCTCTTTTACTAGAACAGTTACTGTAACACTGTTTAAAAGAAGCCCCTACTATTAATAAACAGCATATGACACTATCCTCATCAGTCTAAGTAAGCAAGCCACATTTTTTTTTCTTTTTTGTACTTGTCATTCTAATATTTATTAATTTATCTTAACCATGATAAATAGGATGAATATGGTTTGTGTATTCATGCTGAGGTGAGTTATGTTTAGTGTTTCACTCTAAAGCTATGTGTAGTATTTTTGTAATAGTTGATTCTGGAGATGTTTGTACAGATATGAGAGGGCTTCTGAACATATTTCTATATACTTACATTGCACCATAAAACATTCAGAACAGCAGATGATATCCATATGGAAAGCATGACAAATATAAGAAAGGCTATATTCGGACAGAAAAAATTAATTGTGCTTAGTGGTCTTGCAAAAGCACCACTACAGTTGGCAAGAGTACTTTTCTTGTTGACAGTCTTCGCTCAGAAGCCTAAGCCTAAATGCTCATCAAGACTCAACTGCACTCTTGCCTTAGATGTGTTCCCTTGGAAAAGCTGAGGGATGTTTGTCAGACAGTACTGGCAGCACAGATTTCTCTGCTATATTAAACCTAATATAAACCTGTTACTTTTTAAATGTGCAATGTGGATACTTCTTTGAGTTGCCATTCCAGCATTTTCCTAAAGCATTCAGTTCCCTGCTATATGATGCATTTTTTGTTGGGCGGGTTTTGGTTTTTATTTTTTAGTGTCAGAAGTACTTAGTCTCTCTTAGCTCTGATCATGGAGGTGTTTGTGCTTTCAGGAGAAAACACTGAATTTAATTTCTGGCAAGGCCTTTCTGCTAGAGCTTGCAAAATTTCATAGTCTGCACAACCCTGTAAGCTACCTTTAGCTGACTGCCTCACATTCGATACAAGATCTATTGCTAAGAAGAGCCACAGAATAAATGAGAAATATTTAGAAGATATAATGAATTATCTCTAATAATCTTGACTTGCTATGCTGTTGCAGCAAAGTACCATGAAGACTATTAAAAAGCCCATGATAGTTTATGAAGAAACAAATTCTATATCATCAGGTGTCTTCTGGAGAATCAAAAGCCACTAAGAAGCAACCATTAGTTGGAAAAAGATGAAATCATATCACTTTTCTACAGCTGTCAAAGGAATTTTACAAACACTGGCTCAGTCTTTTGTGATCTGAGAACAAGTCCTTTCTTCAGCTCTGAAGAAATCAGTGCAGTCTACAGTTGCCTTTTTCTAGTAAGAAGGAAAGCTAAAACAATTACAGAAGCACTAGTTCAATCATCCTTCATTACTGTACTGTATATTGGAAATTAGGCCAGCATCCCTCTTCGCAGCCACTGGTCATTCTGGAATAAAACTATGTAGATAAGTGATTTTTCCTGTGGCAGTTCCAAAAACTTGGAAGGCGAATTTATTTCAGGATAGTTAAAATATTTTTTTTAATTCAGTTATCCAAAATGTCTATAAATGTAAAATTTGGCATTTAGGCTAATTTGAAATATTTCTACCTAATATTTTCAAACATTTTTTAAAGGGGTCAAGGGCATTTCTAAAAGAACCCTGGTATTTTTTTAGGTGTCAAAACAAAAATGTTTTGATTTGTTCAGACATAGGTGGTGGGCTTTTTTGTTTTGTTGGGTTTTTTTTAATGGGAGGCTAACAAAACCACTTGAAAAACAAATTAGTGATAGATTTTGGTCTACCTGAAGCTGGACTTCTCATCTCAAAACAAAAAAACCCCAAAGCCTCATCTAATAAATTTAACTGAGAATCAGTATAACAAAATGCTTTTGGTGAAACTAGAAAAACTTCATGTGGAAAGCACCAGAATGTCTGCTACATGGAGTAACCAATCTACCACCTTTAAAACTGGAGCTGCAGCTCAATCTTCCATCCAACATTTTGCAGTGGTTTACTTATTACCAAATATGCCACACAACACAGGAAATGTACAATTTTGTGAGGGATGATTTAAGAACAGCAATAAATATATCTGTTTAATGGCTATGGAATAGTTTTAAATCATGATGGTAACTATAAGAATTTCACAGTTGAAATACTATTAGAGAAGAGAGAGAATCACAAGAGCCCATGGCTGGAGTAGCTTCAATCCTCCCTAGTTCTCCATAGTATACAATACAAAGTGCTACAGAGAATGAATAATAAATAAAAAAAAAAAGGACCAAAGTAGTACATAGAAGTGATATGTATGAGCCAAGGTCTCAAATGTATTTCAAGTCCGTGCTGAGGAGCTGCCCCATATCTGATAGATAAGACAGAAGTCTGCAGGCAATTCACAGTAGCTTCTAACAGGTTCTGATCATGGAGGTGCCCACAGTAAGAAACCAAGCACTCCTCTTTCTGTCATCTATTACAGAAGCAAAAGTCTAGAGATAAGGAGAACAGATCTGGAAAAACTAGCCCGTACCATAAAAATAAAGCTTGGTGAAATTTGCAAAATTTAACAAAATATCAAATGTTTACTACTGGGAATTTTTCTACTTTCTGTGAACTTCCAAGGAAGAAGATAAAAGGAAGCCATATTGATTTCTCAACTTGCCATATCTTTTTTTTCATATTTTTCTTACTTTCTCTGAATGAGGAAATAAGGCTGTATGTGTATAATTGTAATAAATGAAGAGTGGAAGGAGAATGTCTTAGCAAAGCTGTAAGTCTTTGGATTCTGTGTGCTGGTACAAGACAGAAGGAAGAAGGGGAGGATTTCTAGTCCCATTTTTGAACTTAAAACAATCTTCTAGGATCCTGATAAAGCCCTTTCACGTAATAATTTAATTTATAAATGCTTTTTTTAAAATTCAATTTTAATTCAGTGATTTCTTTGGAGAAGCAAAGTTTCAGTTAAGTCTTCAAGCTGAGTCAGAAATCATAGTTTAGAAAGCAAATCTAGACAAAATTCCCTATGAAAGAGACTGTATGCTTAGAATGATGAGTCATATAGACCAACCGATTCTCTCATGATCCTCTTTAGACTGTGAGAGGAAATGCATTTTTAACCAGGTAGTACAAAGGTCTTCAAGTATAGACAAATGTTTCTATATTCTTATCAGTGAAAATGAGCACAAGGACATGGAGATTTCAAGTGCCTAGGAGATATCCAGTAGGTGAATAGAAAACATTTGATTTGTGTATGTGCAAAAAGTTTGTATAGTGGAAAAGTCTTTAAGGAGGACACAGCAGGTACTTAGCAATATCTGGCTTGAGAATAAATACTGTTTGGATGACGAAGGCATTTCTGACTTACTCAAATGCAGACTTTTGGCAGACAGTGGATTCATCTTGCTTTTGATCAAGGTAAGAGAAGATGCTTTGATCAAAATAAATTACTTGAGTGATAAATATGAAATTTGAATGACCTCATAATCATGATGAATGCTACTAACATTTTGTTAAATGTTTGTAGGACTGAGGTGGAAAAAATGGAAAGAAGAGCCTTTTTGTTACGTTTGGGGTTTTTTTTACAAAAAGATCTTAGAATGTTGGAAAATTTCTTTTATAGAATCTAACTAACTAAATCTCATAGTATGCATTGTAAGGTTGGAATATTTGGGGTTTGAATAATTTTAGGTATGTCTGTGTGTATAGGTGCTTCTTTGTGTATATTGTCACCCTTTTGTATCTATGTCATCCAAGGAACTTGTACCAAAGATGGTAAGCATCTTTGTGATGATGACATGAACCTCCCTGGGAGGCAAGGGTAATTTTCATCCTGTGTCTTTTACTTTTTGAAATTGATATTTTGATGCCTATGAAGAGAACTTGGCAGTAAAAAACCATCATCCATCCCAGAGAATGAGGCAACAAAATGTTTGTATCAAATTAGAAGATTGAAAGTCCTCTTTGGAAGGTTGGTTTGTTTGGTTTTTTTGACTCATAGCCCAGTGCTAGCCCTGAAATGCTTAGTACATGTTTTTGCCATGAATTACATTTACAAAATGTACTGTAGTAATCTGAGTTGATAAAATCAATCAGCATTAAAAGAAAGCAAGCAAGAAAGTTCCATAATTCAGGAACGTTTTCCTTTGTATCTTCCCTGTGTGGGGGAAAAAAAGAATAAAATCACAATGACTCAGGGGACCGTGCTTAGCAAACTTGAGCTTTCCTTTGTAAGATGTGAATAGAAGCCGCCAGCTTTCTTCCTGAGGCCCTTACTGAAAGCATAGTGATGATAATAGAAAGAGTCAACCAAGTTTCTAACAGGAACATCCTGAATAAAGTACCATATTTCAGCCAGTAACCTTAGATAGAAGTAGTCTTACATTCTTATGGTATTCCTGAGGCAAATCTACAATCTGAGGACTTTTATGTCATTCTGAGCTTCTGTTCTTATTTGCACTGGATTCTGACTGAGTGAGAGAATTTTTTTATTTTTTTTTAATGTAGCCTGGCCCTGTTCACAATGGGATTCCAACATTTCTTGTTAGAATGTGATTTACCAGGAATTTAGCTAATATCCAGTTCAAACTGTACTGCAGGCCTCTAAAATTAAAAAGAAAAATAAACATAGTTATTAACATTGTAAGAGAGCTAAACTTAGCACTTGAAACTAAAATTACAATAAATAAAGATGAGCCCAAACCAAGAATGAAAAAATGAATGCCAGTGAAGCCTGTTATGTTCAAAAGCCAAATATGATTACTGTATTCTAAATCATAGGTTAAGAAATAAAATGGATCATGATATGAATGGGATAATGTAATTGCATAATCTGAGTCCTATCAAACATAAACTGTACCTTTTATATTGCTGTTTTTCTTAGAGATGTTTATTTCTTCTCCTTTCTTCTTTCTCAACCAAGACGTGATTTTGAAACACAAGCAAATAAATGTCAAATCCTTCTGCTTCTGTTCTGCCATTCAATTTCTGAAATTTTGCCAAACTGAAAATTTCCATTCGGACTGACTGGCATTTGTTGAACCAATTTTTTTTTTTTAGTAGTAGTATTATTTCATTTTAACACTCTTTTTCAAAAGTAGTGGAAACTTTGTGCAACCTTTGCTGTGTCTATGCATGACATTTTAAAAGCAGCTGCTTCTGTGGATCTTTTTCACAATAGTACATTTTTTTCATGCAGACGCTCTGAAAACCCCTCACAAAAAATTTTATTTACTTCCAAGCTCGTATTGAGAGTAAGTACCACCCAATTTAACAACATGATAACCTAAGAAACACAGAAACCAGATAAAATGCTACAGTAAAGAGTAAATAAGATCAGTGGAAAATTTGTTAAAATCTCTACCCCCCACCTTCTCCTTTAAACCAAAACAGGAGATTGTACAAACTTTGGTTTGAAAATCTCTGCTCTACTACTCAGTTGCACTTTTTTAAATGATAAAAATAAATAGGTAGAATAATATGCACAGAAAATAGATGGAGGAGAATGGCTTATGAAAAATTCCTTATGTAAAAATGGCTTTTCACGTTTACTCCAGCCTGTAATGTGTTAGAAAGAAAAGCAAGACCATGAAATATCATCATGCTACAAGAGTCCTCCTTGTTCTTTGTGGACAGTACACTCACTGTTTGCTTAGTAAGGCAGCAGACAGTTCTCAGAAGATGCATTATTTTAGTTACAGAACCACTTTTTTTAATATACAATAATGGAAAGTCGCTGGTGAAGTCTTTTATGGTTGTGCAGATCTGAAAAGCCTAAAACTGTGTGGATCCATAGCAAGATATTTCAGAGAGCAAGATGCACCTTTTCTGGGCAGCTTCCTTTAAGCTGCAGTACTTCTCTATGGTGAACCTGTAGCTGCAATAGGAAGGGTAGAAGGTGGGGCTGGACCATATTTGCCCTGTTTGACCCTGGTTGCATATAACGGGGCTTCAATTCCACCTCCTGCATTCAGTTCCATTTTGGTTTTTTGTTTGTTTGAACGTAGGAGATGATTTAAGATATAATTTACTCTTCAAAACAAAAAAACCACTTTGTAACAAAAATAACATCCAATATGAACCAGTAACTTAAAGAACGCCTTATTAAAACATGATACTTAAAAAAAAATTAAATTCCTAATATTAAAAGATTGCATGTTCTTCCCTTCTCCCCCCTTTTTCAAATACTGAAAACTAACGAATTGCAAAGTTGCGAATTATGGTAACCTTGTGCACTCTATGTGGAAAAAGCCTATAAAACCAGAGCTGAGTTTGGTGACCCAAAATAGCTAGGTCAGAGAAGCAATGAATACCTTGAATATGACTGAAATCCTCTCAGCATGCAACATTCGTCCCTCTTATTGATCTTTGGTATACTCATAAAGGCCTAGTTTTCTTTTTTCGAAAAAAAGGTGTAATTATGCTCTCCTATCTTGCTAACAGATTTTGGGAGGTACAAATGATTCACTGAATGAAAAGATCACTTCCTGCTTCTAAATGTTCTGTGCTTGTTATGTTTTATAATTCTGAGGGTTCTAATGTTACTGTGTGGTATATTCTCTGTGACATTTGTTATTTCTGCGAAGATTTGCACAATTCATTTGGAGGGACTCTGGTCTGCAGCTCCTGTACATTCTATTTCATCCATACATATAATGTTAGGCTCCATTTTTAGGTGATTTCTTCCCACCTGGAATTGCTTCCCAATGAGGAATTTACTTTCCACGTGGCTGAAATAGTTGTTTAGTCCTCCATTTAAACCTTGCTGACAGCTTTTCCCAGTCACTATTTACCTGCAATTTTCTTATCCCTGAACTTCACTTTCTCTTTTGGCTCCTCTGCCTCTACACCCCATGTAATGCTGCCAAGGACTAGCTCCTTGTCTATATTGCCATTCTCCCCCTGGTTTTCTTGCTGTCCTCAACCGTCTTTCACAGAAGCACTCTGCCTTTGGCTCTTTGCAATGCAGTTTAACTCAACTGTGGTTTTGCCTGAGCTAGGTACCTGTCTAAAAGCTGTAGCAGCTATCCAAGCAGCAAGGAAAGCCTTCAGTGCCCCGCATTTGCTACTTAGTTTCTGCTTTGTATGGTAAGCTCACCAATGTCCTATGTTGTCTTCTTTCAAACGTTAAAATGCCTCTCTGGCACAGACAGAAGACTAGAAGCCATACCCAGACACTGCCTCTTTTGTTACCTCTGCCTTTCAAGGGTACTGGTTTGGGACGGGAGGAGGATTACATTTTCACTTATGTTTGATGAACGAATACCTACGCTCTCTAGGGCACAGGCTGGCATCTTTATTCAGCACCTACACAGGCACAACAGAGCCCTACGGCAAGGCTGGAATTCTCAGCAACTAAAAATTACAAAACATATTAAACTAAGCTGAGAACATAATGTATATGATCTTATTCTTACAGAAGTTATTTTCTCCTGTATTAGCTACAAATACATGATCCCTGTAGCTGACCGACACAAAAAATTAATCCCTCACATGAATACATATAGCAATACATATCTCCTGCTCTCCTGCCAGCAGTCAGCTTCCTAATTAACTGGAAATAGGGGCAGCATGTTTCTCTGAAACATCATTTACAACAGATATGCGCTTCAACTAATGTCACGGTTTACCTAGGTCTTTATTATTTGTTTCTTCAATTAAGACAGGTCTTCACTATTTAGAAAAGCATTAAGAAATACTATCCATTGTATTTCTTATTATTTTTTTTTCTTTTTGCTTTTCAGTGTCTTGTTATTTTATATGCTTGGACCTGGGTTTAGATTTTGTCATCTTTCTCTGACTGTAATATTGTTTCTCTTAGAATACAGGCATGTAAAAATGGATGGTTAGGTCTTAATGGTTATAGGTGTTTATGATTTCATGTGTGTATATGTAGCTCCTGATGGGAAGACTAGGATATAAAGAGAAGACAGTCACAGATAGCTAACATATTATAGTGCAGCTACAATAAGGCAAATAATATGATGCAGCTTCAGTAGAGCCATTGCCTGCTAATACTAATAGTTTTGATCATTGCTGTAATGGCCAAAATTTCTAAATGAATGTTTATAGAGAGGTCATATTCTTTACTTGCCCAGTTGATGCAGTTACTAAAAAAAGAGCACATAAATGCAATACTCTACCTTGGGTCCAAAAGCTTTTTTGTTGGTTTTTTGTTGGTTGGTTGGTTTGTTGTTTGGTTTTTGGTTTTTTTGGGTTTTTTCCTGTCATTATAGCCACTCCAATAAATGGTATTGTTTTTTCCTCATGCTGCTATGATAATACCTGTGCTCAAGCTCTGAGCAGGTCCAGTAGTGATCTTGAGTGAGAGCCTGTAATTCTGAAAGTGTACTTTGTAGCATCTTTGTGTCTTCTGGATTTCAGGCTGTCAGGAGGGGTTAAATCATGACCAAAGCCATTTAATGTCTACTGAACAACTTCTAAATGACAGATTTTTCCAGCAAACTTAGTAAACAGTCTTTAAGCATTTCTCTTCCTTTTCCTTTGTTCATGTTTGCCTTAAGACTATAACTGTGTCAGGAGATTTGAGATTTTCTACAACCCTTATGAACTATAGTGGGGCAGAAATCTCACATTAAGTATGTGATGGATTCTGAAGCATTTGCATGATTCTCCCTCGGTATTCATAAGGGAGGACAGGCAAATTAAAGCCATCTGTGAGATTAGGGGTTGTGCACAAATTCTTTGACTGGCCTGATATCCAAATGACTTCTAGGCTACTTCATTATCACTTAATCATGGCTCACCATTTCATGAGTGTAATTGCAAGGAGAGCAAGCTAGGAACTTCATTGACCCTGCAAGAACCCATTACAATTTACATCCACATGCTTTTACTTGGTTTGTTCTTCTAGTAACTCATATATTGCTATATTAGGTCCTGGGCTAGTATCTTTTTTATTTTATTTCAATTTGCTCAATGTTCAGGAAATGAGCATTGTTGAGACAGGATTGTGATGATTTATACTAGTCAAGCAAACTGACATTTAACTCATTCTGGTATTTTCTTACAGAAGACTGCTTACTGCTTTGGTTGTGGTGATATGCAGAGCTGAGCATTCTTTCCTGAGCAAGTCTAGGTAATCCACTCCTGTTTTGTAGCAACAACTATTGAAGCTACTGTGTATGTGTAGCATGATTTTTGCCCTTCACTGATTTATAAAGAGCTATCTTAGGATGATCCAAGGAGCTAGGTATAGCCAGAGTCTCCACAATCAGTAGTAATAGACTTTCAACTATTTTCAACAGTACTTCTCAAATGAAGAAAGTATCATTGTCTCACTTTACAGGCACACAAAAAAACCAACCAGTGAGAATGACAGAGGTTGCCCACGCAGGGTTTACCCAGAAGACTACTAGCAGAGCAAGCAAAATACTGAGGTTACTCGCTCCAGCACTGTCTGTTGGAGCCAGTGGTCTGAGAGTTGCCAGGCCTTCTCATTTCTGAAGCTTTTATAGTCAACCCTAAATCTGAAGTCTTGGTTACGATTAACTAAATAAACTAAATTTACTTGTCACCTTTCTGCAATAAAAGATTTGTTTGGGCTTATGGTTTCTTGCACTGTTTGTGGACTAGTTTTCCTGGCTAGCATAATTATCTAGTACATAAATGTTTACTAAAAATTGCCTTGCATTGCATTATCAAGTAAATGGGCATTTAAATGAAGTTACTTTTGGAGGTGTCCAGGTTTATGAAATGTTATTTCTATATTACAATGATGTATGCAATGTGTTATTAATCCATACATTACAAACAGTCAAACTGGGATTACGTTTTTGTTTTCTTTCCTTCTTTCTTTGAAGATATTTCTTTGCATGTACTTTTAATTTCACATCTGATAGTTTAGCACATGGATATAATCATCATGTGTTTTCTTCCTAGTGGTACTTTCCTTTTTCCTAATTTAAGTTTCAGCCCTGGATCCTGCGTTTAAATCAAAGGCTTTACAAAAAGCCATGCTGTTGGGCAAGTGTCTGCCCTATTCATTTATCTGTTTTTTCTTTTTAATTTTGCTGTTATATACTACTTTGTTGTATGCCAGTAGCTTCATGATAAAATAAGCACTGTTAACCTGCTGAAAGAGTCAGCATCAGGAGGTTAAAATGTGGTCAAGGGTTAATTTACCAGACAGAAATCTCATTAGGTTTTCATGGTTTTGCTGTAGTCAATCGCATACTTAGTTGTTATTTTATTGAGTCTGCTATAGACTATGCTTTAAAAGTCGCAGCTCAACAGTTGTTTGGACTGATGGCATCTCTTTTGCTGTGTATCAGGCCCCTAAGTATATCACATTTACTGGGGAAGTGCCTGGAAGAAGTGGTTAGGCTAAACAATTTCAGGAAAACAAGTGGGAATTTTTTTTTTTCTAACCTAATGTTGTATTGAAATGTACTTGCCTATATTATATTTCAAGTGTGACTATCTTTTTTTTTTTTCTGAAAGATTTTCTTAGTTTAATGATAATTTTATGAAGGTGTCCAAAGGGTTTATTTTTTCAGCATAAAACATTTTTTGGATGCAATTCTGTGTCTTCTTATCAAGTCAGTTCATCTTGATTTTTTTTCCCTCCAATTTGAGTTTAGATTTTATCATGCTAGGTTATGCTGGTTTATATCTTTATTTGAAAATGTGGTTAAATTCTTCTCACCTTTTCCAGGAGAAACTGCTGTTTATCAAATCTTCTCTTTGCTCTGCCTGGATTTGCTTCTATTTTTTATGTTACAGCAATTGTGTGTAACTCCATAGTGTGTCAAATCAAGCAAGCAATATATATCTCGTTGACTTCTTTCAGATAAGTGTGTGAAGTATATATTGCTGTTATGAAATGGAAATAATATATAATTTTCTATATGTGGTGAAGCTTTATGGCATAATTGAACATGTCTGTTTCTAAAAGAAAAGTACCTTGCTTTTAAAGCAGTACCATTTGAAATGCTGAATTTGTAAAGCATTTTTTTCTAGAAAAATAATTCAGTGTATTTTTAAAGAATATTTTCAGTATTATTATACTGTGGTAAAAACTGTTCAGTCTTTTTAAAAAAATAAAGTGATTTTGAGGTTACTTTTTAGTTTTCTGAAACGATAATTAAAAAAAGTAATTTTAGAGTACTGTTTTTTGAAAATAGTAGTTAAACATGTTATTAAAACAAAAAAAAAGTTGCAAGGATTTTGGACAAACACACAAAATTACAAAATAATTACTGTGCCTATACAAGTTTACATGCAGGACAGTATGACTAGTGATAGTACAAGACTGCATTTCTGCATACAGACCTTGGAGTAAGTTGTCAGTAGATATGTGGGTTGCTTTCTGCTTGGTTGTTTGTTTTTTTGGGTTTGGTTTTGTTTTGTTTTTTCCTGCTACCATCTACCTCTTAATAGTTAATGAAGCTTCCCTGAGTACCACTCAGCACAGTGGAGGAAGAGAGATGAGGATAAAATAGTTTTACTCTTCCTTTACTCCCTAGCATGTGTGAAAGGGCTAGCTAGAGGGAGGAGGGAAGGAAGAGGCATGTGGTGTTAGGAGTACCAGCAAGCAACACAGCACGCCTCCTGCCAGGGCACCTTTAATGCAAGGCTTCTTCTTGGACTTACAGCCCAACCAGAAGCATGGCAAGCTTGGCTGTTGCAGACAACCTCCTCTGGCTCTGTAAACCAGGGTGCAAAACTGTGCCTGTGGGGGTGTGTGAGCTGGAGGGTAGCCACTATGCTATGCCAGCAGTCTGTGAGGTGCAGGCTACAGTGTAGGGAAGCAGTGCAAATTTCACAGGCAGTACCTGATTCCTGGTGGGTCTGAGGTCCCTCAGAAACATCAGTTGAGGCTGGTCTAATTAGCTTGTCTGACTGACACACCAACAGTTTTTACTGCTCTGTTTGAAGATAACACTATCCATCACTGATTTTGGTTTAGAAGAGTATGTGGTAAAGTCTAGCTCTTTGGGAGCTGTTTGATGGGTGCCTCAGACATCCACTCAGTGGGATAGAGTGCACAACTGGAGATAGTAGCTTCGCCAGCTCTGCTGGTCCAGAGGTTAAAGTGGCCACATGCTCCCCAGGGGCAGATCTGTAGCCACAGCCTTCCCACAAGGCCATCGTTTCTGGCTCAGAAGCTACTTTAGTCTGGATATGGTTATAAATAAGAAAATGGTGGCCTCGTCCAGGAAATTTCACTTATATCTGGAGCATTTGGT
Organism: Actenoides lindsayi; assembly: GCA_025331215.1. Taxonomy (NCBI): domain Eukaryota; kingdom Metazoa; phylum Chordata; class Aves; order Coraciiformes; family Alcedinidae; genus Actenoides; species Actenoides lindsayi. The sequence continues at coordinate 1,690 of WTSP01001820.1, read as the reverse complement.
GGAGTTTTATTCCCCTATTATATCACGCGACTTGGCCAAGAACACAATAAAATGACTGTAAGTTTATACAACATATATAATATCATTGCTTTCTTGTAATTCCAGATGTGCTGGGGTACAGATGTGCAAACAGAAGCAGCAAGAACCAAGAAAAGAAGCTGATGGTGGAGGACGTTTTCCCTGACAGGGCATTACAGGAAGGACAGAATTGGTGGCAACATGGTGCTACTCTCTTCCTATCTTCCTTGTCTGAACAGGACAAGTGGCAAGTAATGAACAGTAACAACAGAAAAGAAAAGTTGTGTGTGTGTTTGGGGTGGGGGGGTGGAGGGTGGTGGGAGGGGGGGATGAGAAAAACTAAAAAAAGGTTGTGTCAGAAAGTAATATGCTCCAGAATAGAGTGTAGTGAAACAACTGTAATTTTCAAAACAAAGTACTACAGAAGTAAGCTGAGCATTGTTAATACCACTGCAGGCAATTTATGCAAAAGCAGGTTTCTTTACTTGCCTTTACACCCTTAGTTATAAAGAAAAAAGTGGGACTTGATAGCCTGGGGCTCTGCCCATTAATTGGTGAACTACATCAGATCATAAAAAACTGAAACGTCGTAACTCACAGCAAGAGAGCGTCATGAATACCTAAATTTACCACCTGATTCCTGATACCTGGAATTCAGTGCTCAAAGAGAGGACAAATATAGCTGTTATGAAACCATACAATCTACTTTGGTGCATTTCTGGCAGTTCAGAGAAGAGTTTTTGGACACAGCCCTCCAACAGCCACTCTATACAAAAAAAAAAAAAAAAAAAAAAAAAAAAGGCTCCCTTTTTTTAGAAAGACTTGGAAAATCATGCGAACGGAAGGGGGGCTGGT
>WTSP01001819.1:0-36447 GCA_025331215.1 Actenoides lindsayi | reverse complement strand
CCTTCCCTCTCCTCCCTTCTTTCCCTTCTTTCCCTTCCCTTCCTCCCTCTCAGGGGACAGCTGTGACTCCATCCTGCATACAGCCCCAAGCCACATCCTGGCTTGTAGGCAAAGGACATGGGCTGTGTCAGCACAGGCAGACAGAACTGAAATGGGACAAATTCTCGCCATCCTTAAAAAAATGGGAAAGAGGGTTTCTCACCTATAATTTAGAAGGTTTTCCTTTCCATGAATTAACATTTTTTGTCCTTGCTATCTGCCTCCAAACATTGATGGATCATGTAATAAGCTGTAAAATATTATAAAAAGCAGGGTATAAATATATATATAAAGAAAGTAAACTTAGCTTGAGATATCTAATAAGAGCCATAACTGTCTAGCATTAATTTGCTGGCATTTACATGCAAGAGAGCAACTCTGTTCCAGACAATTGCAATCACAGTTTTTGGGCTCTAAACACCTTAGAAATTCAGAAGTGCTGCCTAAAATGGATGTGTGGGTTTTCTGTTTACATTTTGTTCTGGCATCACTCTGCTTCTGTTTAAGTTACTGTGAAATCCCATGTTTTTCCAGCCAGGTCACTCAGACTAGCACCTTGCATTTGTGATGAGCTCTCTGACAAATTCCCTTGTCGGGATTCAGGTCTAGATAGTGGTACTCCTTACGATGATCCCACAGTTCAATGCCATTGACTAAAACACGGCACAAAACAGCCCAGTGGTCCACACAACCACAGTCCTTGCTGGCAGGCAGGGAAGGGCAGGCACATGTTCCTCAAAATCCACCACTATTTCATGTGCCCATGCATGGCACTCTTATTTACCATATGCAAACAGAAACATAGAAAAGATCAAGGACAGCTGTGTTATTCTCTCTCCTTTTATCAGATTGCTGAAAAATACCTGATAATAGCTTATCTTCCCTTGAAGCTTCCTCAGAGGTCTTCCAGCAAACTCTTTTGCTGCTTTCACTCTGCTTTGCAGGAAAGGATGAGGAGGCTCCTTCAGGCTCTGCATCCCAGACAGTCTCTGTGCTGGTTTCCTTAATCATGTCCTTGTTGAAGAGAGCAAGATTAGTCTGCTTAATGTAATCTTGTATTCTCTGTTTCTTGAAAGCTTCTTGAGAAGTCATGTACTCCTTTTCCAGCCTTTTCACATTTTCCACTGTGAGAGGGAGAAGCGTTTTTGGTGGAAACTGGTTACTGCCAGACCCTGACAGCTTGTGTCCATTAGACATATCTGCAATGCATTAAGGAGATGAGAATCTTCAGCAACAGGCGAAGTCAATTCATCATTCTGGTAACAAAGAAAGAGAAAAGAGAAATCCCATTAGTCATTTATTCCTGACGGGCATATTGATTGATGTAGTTAAAATGTTCACACTAAGATAACCTCATTAGATGGAAAATCACTTTCTTTTCAAGAGGATCCACTAGGCTCCAATTCAACAAAGCACTTAAACAAATACCTGATACTAAGGGCATACATAAGTCCCATTGGTGGGATTTTCTTAAATAGGTTCCACCTAATACTTAAACACCAACATTTAAGATAGCTAAAAAAGATGGCATAATGCCTATCTGTGCTTAGATAGGCCCAGAATTGAGCAACCAAATACCTCACAACGTAAGACGCAGTCATATCCTTGTCCCCACAAAGGCTGTACTAAAGATTGCATCAGTGATTTCATTATTAACCCAGTTTGCTTTGGCTGTAAAATGCTGCACAGCTGAAACTTACTGTATGCAGGCTGGAACAGAGTGCCCTTTATATTCATTACTAGTACTCAAACAAATTATTTTGGACATTTTATGTTACATGCTGATGAAGGGGAAAAAAAAAGTACAGAAAATCGTACTGCGGAATCTATTGAATCTGTTTAATTGGACCTGCTAGTAGCCATCCGACCATGCCAATTAAATAAAGACAAACAAAAGCAGCTCTCAGAGGACTTGTAGTGAATAAATCCAAGGTAAATACAGCATAATTTTTGTTATTGCATTATTCTGTGTAATTTTGTGTCTGAAACATAAAGTAGCCATAAAAGGCAACTCCTCCTCCTCCTCTGGTTTCCAATGCCTGGTTAATTGTGTTTGCATCTTCCCTTCATCCTCTCAGCCTGTTTAATGTCGAAAGAGAAAGGAGGGAAAAATAATAAGGTTAGTTTGGTGGGACTAGTATTTTGCAACTTCCTCTTTCCCTGTGAATTCACATTAGGCATGATGATTTTCTGCTCTGCCTGACTGCAAACTGAGGTGGCTGTTTCCAGATGTTTTACCAATGCAGGAGGCCCAAAATCTTCCAGTGTCCTGGGTGCCAGCTTTGGGATACCTGTGGGTCACCTCCAGACAAAACAGCCCTCTCTGTTCACATAGGCAGAGTGACCTCTGCCAACTGCGGGAGCCCACAGACACACACGTGCATGTTCACCATGGACTTCTCAATGGGACGTGCTTCTCACCTTTCATCCGGGCTTCCCCAGTGGGACCATTTCTGAGAAAAGACCAGGCAAATGCCAAGCAGGAATGGCACAGTACCATTCACAGTGAAGGCACTGAGTAGGTGAGGTCTTAGCACTGTTTCCGTGTTACTCTGCCAACAGTTACCTGTAACTATTTGTTGCATTCTAAAAACCATAGTTTTGAGACCCTCTGGTTAGTGCGTTTTTTAATCTACAAGGTTGACCTAGTTTATTTTCTTCACACAAATTCCTGACAAAATCAACTCAAATGATACAGAGAAGCAAATGTATGGGGTTTCAATACTTTTCCCTCTATCATTTGACCTTACAAATCTCACTAAGAGAAGTCACTGAGCTCCTCTGGCAAAATCTGTGTTCCCTAACTCCATGTTGATTCACATTGAGGATTATATTTAATTCTTCTCTTATCCTTCTCTCAGGATAGTTTTTTCCCAGTTCTCTAAATCTTTCTTTCTGATCCAGGACTTTTGAAAAACAGTACCAATGGCCCAACAAGACCCCAAAGCTTTCTCTTTTACTTCTGTTTAGTCTGGGCTAGCTGTCTACATCAGACTTTAAAGCATCAATATCAGTGGTAGTCTAACACTGCATCCTTCATTCCTGGGACAGAAAGTATCTCATTAACATATAACCTGATCACGTTGCTTCATTTTTTTCTCCTTAGAGAACTAGCTTTGGAAAAGTCGGTAGTTTTGGCCTTTCATGAAGAATTCTGTCACATCTCTTTCAACAAAATAATGTTAAGATTCCTTTACTTCTTCATCATACTTGAAAGCATCTCTGATGTCATTAACTCTACTGATCATTGTACCACTGCACTTTTGCTTCCCGTGGCAAGTTTTCATGATTGTTGTACAAGCCAGGCTGGAAGGTGCCACTCGAGGTTGCCTAGTCCAGGCCCCTCCTCAAAACAAGTCAACTAGATCAGGGGTTTTGTGGTCTTGTCCAGTCAAATTTTTAATATTTCCAAAGACTGTCATCCTACAGCCTTTCTGACTCCAGTATTTAACCACTCTCATGCTCAAAAAAATTTTGCTAATTTTTAATTGGGATTTCCCATACACCAGTGTGTGTCTGTTGCCCTTTCCTCTATAGCCACACAGATCTGAGAAGAGCCTGTATTTTCTTCACTCTCACATTTGGCAGCTATAGATGACAATGAGATGTCTCTGAGCCTTTTCTCCTCCTAGCTGAACAGTCCCATCTCCCTCAGCCACCTCTTAGTCATATAGGTTCCAGTCCCTGCATATCTTGGTCACCCTTTGATCCACTACATCCATGTCTCTTGTACTGGGGAGACCCAAACCAGACAGAGCACTCCAGATGTGTCTCACTAGTGCCAGCTGGAGAGTAATAATCACAACCCTCCAGCCAATGTTTGGAAGTCAAGTCTTACTTTGGATGTTTTGGTTGCTGCTTTCTCCAACCCAGCATTGTCTTTGTCTCCCCACTCCTGCACCCTGTAATTGCCATTTGTCTTGGATTGCAATGCATGGATCTGGGCAATCTCAGAGACTGCTCTGGGGAAATCCAGTTCCATTTTCACAATGCTTGCATGGCAAGGGGGTATTTTGGCCCTGTATTTGTGTGCAGTGCTTCTCCTCACCTCCAGCCAGGTGCCACTTTTCACCTAGGTAAGTCCTTGCATACCATCACTGCTTAAAACTGGATACAATCCTTGAACATTTCTTCTCTCATGAATGTTTCAAAGGACATTTTATAGTGTATTTTTAGTAATATTTAAAAAATTAATTCTCTTGGAGTCTTGAAAATGGGGAATTTAAATAAAAGCATGACTTTTCAAACACAGTAGAAGAGCACAAACTATGAACATGAGAGCTCTAGATCACCTTCCTGGCTCCACACACCATCATCATCAGCACCTAGGGGCAGGTTCTTAATATAAAGATTGACCATATTGCCTTGTCACCCTTCCTAATCTGACTTGCCCCTAAAACAAGAGAGAAATCAGCTTTTACAACAAGTGGAGAACATCTCCTCCACTGGTGGAAAGTAATTTCAAATGAATTTCCTGTTCTCCCTATGCCACTCTGCACAAAACCATATAACTGACTCCAGGGGAATGATATATCAGGAGGGTAAAGCCTTCAGGACAGACAGTCTCTGTCTCTGTGCTCATACTGTACCTGCCAGGCTGAGCTTTTGTGCTCATCAGGATGGTCCTACTGAATAATATGAATTAACAGTAGCTTTTAGAGAATTTTTCTTGGCACTTGACACATCAAAGTTGTGTAACTTATGGATCAGCAGTTTGCCCAAATTTGAAGAAGTGCAGCACTTGAATGTTCATGTTGAACTTTTCCAGGAAACTGAAGAGGATCAAATGAAGCATTTTATTGAATTCTAAATAGGGGCTTTTTTTGTCTGCGTGCTTGCTTTCACCAAATGAAATGTTTGAAATAAAAAGCCCAGGACAAATTAGAGGGATGAAATGCCACATTTTTAAAGTGCCAAAATAAAAGATTCCTGCTTTGGAAGTTTGCCTCCCTCCCCTCCATCATGAGCCATTCCAAGATTTCTATACCAAACCATCATATTTTTTCACTTGACTTGATATATATTTTTGTTACAAAGCCCAATCTTTTCTGAAAAATGCAAATAAACATTTTGCTACTCTGGCCAGATAGGATTGCCACACAAAGAAGAGAGCTCTTGCTTTTGTAAGCTCGTAGTTCATGGGCACAGATATTAAATAGAAAAATCAGTCACATCAAAATGACAGGCTCAAAAATCTAATAGATAATGGTAAGCTGCCCATTACAATGTCACAGGAGATTGTCCACTAAGTATTCACAAACACATCTGCAGCACAGCAATGCGTCTTCTCCAAAGCCATATCTGTCCCTGACATCAGAGCTTGCCATAAAAAGCAAGTGAATTCAAAGCAACATTTATTGGCTATTTCCTCTGTGAAGCTTCACTTTTTCTATAGATCTTCTGTTCTCATAATAATATGCTGAAATCTAGTCAGAATATTTGAATCTTAGAGAAACAAAACACAGCTGAAGTAGCTGGAAGGCGAAGGGCTCTGAAGGCAATTTCCTCTGATTCATCAGGAGACAAAGGAAGAGCGATGACTGTGTTTGTGTTAATAACAGTGGAATTGCTTCCCTGGCGCCCTTTCCCCTGTATTTCTTTGGTTCTTTCTATCATGCCCCATCTCGCAGCCCCCCACTCCTCCACTCTCATCCACAGCCAGGATGGACATGTCTATGGGGAGTCATGGCAGGACCTCCTGCCATCCCCATCCTGGGGCACTGCCCTGAGTCTGGTGGGGCTGCCAGTTCGAGTTGTCCAGACCCACATGCGTATTCCCATCACAGATGCCAGCATTGCTGTCTAAACCTTTCTTTCCTTGCTCTGCGCTCTCTCATCCATCCCCTGTTAAAAAACAAGCTGAATTCACCATTTCTATGACCTTAGGTTGGGGTCCCCCATTAGGTGCAAGGATGGCCAGGAAAATACTGACAAACTCTTTCTCTGAGTGTAACTGGTGGGACCTAGTATGACAGTCAGCTTCACTGGGTGCTGCAAACACATGGTCAGAGATGATGTCTTCCCCAAAGGATCATCCCAAGGAAAATGGTATCATTTGCATGGCTGTAACTCCCTAGGAAGCAGCAGAAGGCAGAGAGTGCAAAGGCATCAAATCAGGATTAAACTCTCCGCCGTACCGAAAAGGTCAACTTAATTCCAGTTGTAAGCTCCCTCCACATATCCCAAAAGGTAGAGGAGTGTTATGTACACAAGGCTAGAGAGAATTCCATACAGAGACACTGCAGGGGAAGTTCCACATCACAGCAGGTCTGGAGAGAATACTATATAAATATGAGTTTAGTCAGCCTCTGCTTTCTTTTGCTATCTTAAAGATATTTGTGCTTGTAGAGAGAATCTTTACCTCTAAGCAATGCCTGCTTGATCCTGTGGGATTTATAATCTCCTGCTCTATAGTCCACTGCAATCAAAGGCATCTGACAGTGCTTCTGCTTTGTTTAGATGTGACTTTGCAGCAGGACTTTAGAATACAATATCAAATCTCAAGAGCTTTCAGACTCACAGCCCAGGAGTGGCTGAGGCCCCAGCGAGCCTCTCCCGTTATTGTGGTCCCCCCGGTTTTGCCAGAGCAGAGCGGCCTGCTGGTACTGTGGGTGCTGTGATGCACAGAGCTATGGCTTCATATCACCCCCTAAGGGCATGTTGGGCTGGTGGGAGTCCATTCTTCTTTAAATGCTAAAGCAGCAGCTATGTGTTTATATTTGTATATACATATATGTATGTATGTTACCTATTTACAGATCTGAGGAGAGTAGTTGACTATTTTCCTGATAGTGTGCATGTTATACACATTATTATTATACACATTGTATACATTTATATGTATTTTATAGTACGATATAATACTATATGTATGAAAAAGCATTTACTGGCGTTAATCACAGAACAAGCCCATTACAAGCAAGCAGGATGTTTCCTCTATTTCTGCCATTGCAACTGTGTCCAGAGTAGATGTTCAAAATTTGAGCTAGAACCACTACTCTCGTAGAGAAAACAATCTCCTAAAATAGCTCTGTTTCTGCACTTCGCACTTTCAAAGACATTCATAAAGCAATTGGTCACTGTAAATCACACAGAAGTCTCTTGAGTGGTCTCCTGCTGTGCAGCCCTTATGCCTATTGCATCCTACCAGTCCCGTAGCACCAGCAGAGCCAGCAATACTCAGCAGTGTCTTTCAGTTTGAAGGGCTGCATCCAGAAGCCTGGATCTTACCACAGCCGTGACATCGACTCCAGCTGAAGGGCTGCCTACCATTCTGTAACCCACAGGGGCCATTAACAAGCTTATAGGAAATATAGAATGATATGGCAAATAGGCAACGATCCGAATTCCCTGGTGAATTCACTCAGCCTCGGGGTGCTATTTCTGCAGGTGCATGGATGAGAACTAGGTGCCTCTGCTTGCAGCCACTACCACCCACAAATTAAGAGTTAAACTTGTTTACTCTGGTAAACAGAAAAGTAACTTATCTTCTTTTGCATTTGTAATATATAGGCATAACAGCTTAGGAGGTGTATGTAGACTAGGACTACCAACCTCTACTGTTGGGATTTTAAAATAAACCTGATGATATACCTGATTGAGTAGATGTCATTGCCAGGTCCATGCAGCAGACAGGGCACATGCACTATGGATAGCTGAGGAGGTACAATCCATGAATATACTTCGAAAAGCCTGGCTCTTCAACAGGATAACAATTACACAACACAGTAAAACAAAGTGGGTCCCGCTGCAAATCGTGGCTATTAGTGTACATTCTGGGACTTGAGTCATGAGAGACAAGGAGTAAACTGAAGTTAGATTGTTTGAAAGCACAGAAATCCCTAATTAACAGTGCCAGTGGTTTCAGATCTTTTTCCACTGGAATGGGAAAAGGACTCATTGGACAGTGCTGCGGGAGATTTACTGGTCTTGGATTTGGGTAACACAAAGCTGAAGTTACCATTGGCTGCAGCTTTGATTTCTAACACTGCAGCAAACTGCGGGTAGAAACATTTTGTGCTTGTTTCAGCACGCAGGACCTGATCCTCTCATTCACACAAAGGTTTTTCAATAGAAGAATCCCTCCTGCTTCACATCCCTCAGTGCAAGAAGGAAGCCCAGGCACCATTACCTTTTGCCTTGCTCTCTCCAAAAGCCAAATATTTCAGTAGAGATCAGAACAGTATTTCTTACAGGTAGTGAATAATGCACAATTAATCTATTAGCCCCCGAACACAGAGCTAAAGGTCATAGTCAGGATGCACCTAGTGAAACAGCAGTGGTGTAAATTTACAGCAATACAGAATAACTATATTTACTGTAGATTTAGAGCAGAATAAATCACAGAATCAAAGGTAGCTGTATTGAGAAGCTCTCTGATGTCTCCTCCTTCCCCTGGTGTAATAAACTATACTTATGGTATTCGGCTGAGCCTCTTTTTTTTATACTATGCTCTCTAAAGCGTACATCTAGACATATAAATGTCATGGTAAGTCACAGGTAAAAAAATACATTCATGTCTATTAAAACTACAAGTTATGAAGTAGAAATTTATGACTGCATAATCTTAAAAGAAAAAGAAAAAAAGATAAATGAATGTGAATATTGTTTATGAAGAGAAAATGGAGAATGTGAAAGAAGCCAAGATCCAGTACTGTCAGCACTGAACCTGCTGAGGCACAATCCTACAAGGTGCCCTAAAACCCTCTTGCCTTCATACAAGAGGCTGCCTGCAAGGCTGTGCTGTCCCCAGATGCCATTTGTAAGGTCTGCCCTCCCAAGGGTCTGCACCGGCACCCTAGGGCACTCGTTCCAGCTTTCACCAGGACTGGCTCAGCAGATTTTGGAGAAAGAAAGGTGTTTTGATATCATACTATAGTCTGGCCAACTTTTGCTCCTACATTTCAGGAGAGTCTGACTTCATGGAGGGCTGAGGGGATGAAGGGGGAGGTCTGTTCTGTACCTCTCCCCCTCCCATCACCCACCCTTGTGTTTCCACCCCTGCCCACTGTGGGGAAGGGGACAGCAGCTTCCCTGCATTGTCCTCCTCCCTCTGTAATACCCTTACATTTCCAGGGTTTGGTTTTCATCCCTTGAGCAAAAGGGAAAATGGGGAAGGACAGCAATGAAAACACAAACAACAAGGAAACATGAAAGTAAATGTTAAATGAGCATCTGACAGCCACAGCGGGGCCTCAGAAAAGCTTCTTGCCAGTGAAAACCAGGACAGGCATCGCAGGACAGACTTACCTCTCTGGGCAGGAGTATCCGTGAGAGTGGGAGAGGAAATCTCCCAACAGAAGGCAGGCAGACACCCACTGGTGGGGAGGTGCCCAGGACACCCTCTTGGTCCTCAGTGGCCCTAAGGGTTGGTGGACATCTTCACCTTGTTGTCCCATTTTCCCATTGTCTCCTCGTTCTAACTAGCTGTTGATGTCATGGTTCCCAGGGCCATAGCAACAGTGCAGGCAGGGAGATAGTGGCTCCTGACAGCTTGCAACCCTCCCTGGAAATTTTGGTAGGGCTGCAGGATCCTGGCACAAGGCTGTGGGATGGAGGGGACGTGGACTTTCTGTGGTGGAGGATGTGCAAGACCACGTCCAGAGAGACTGGGACTGCCTGGCTTGCTGGAAGTGGGATGCCGACCTGTAAGCTCATCTTAGGGAAGAATTAGTACTGCCAGTACCTGAGGTATCTTGCCCCAGAAACGAGACAGGTGAATTGCCCTTCTGTGTTTCTCCATAAGGAAAGCCTGGGCATCTCATGCTTGGAGTCATCCATCTAAGTCACTGTAGACAGTTTCCACCCAAGGCCTCCCTCATCATTGTTCTTTTGCAGTGTGCTGCAAGACCTGATGGAGTGGGTCCAGGGGAGTGCCACAATAATCACCAGAGAGTTGGAGCACCTCTCCTAAGAAGACAGGCTAAGCGAGTTGGGATTGTTCAGCCTGGAGAAGAGAAGGCTCCAGGGAGACTTTACAGTGGCCTTCCAGTACCTGAAGGGGACCTACAGAAAAGCTGGGGAGGGACTGTTTACAAGGGTATGTAGTGATAGGATGAGGGGCAATGGTTTTAAACTAGAGAAGGGTAAATTGGACATTTGGAGTAAGTTCTTTACTATCAGGGTGGTGGAACACTGGAACAGGTTTCCCAGGGAGGTGGTGGAGGCCCCACCTCTAGAGATATTCAAGGTCAGGCTTGATGGGGCTCTGAGCAACCTGATATAGTTGAGGATGTCCTTGCTCACTGCAGGGTGGATGGGACTAAATGGCCTTTTGAGGTCCCATCCAGCCCAGGGCATTCTATGATTCTATGATTCTATGATTCTATGATCCTGAGCATTTTCTGACATGAGTTGTCCTCATGGTCACCAGCACACTGTCATACTCACCCCATCTGTCTGCCAGTGCTGGGGTGCAGAGTGAGTTAATAAATGCTGCTGCACTCAAAAAGGGATCTCCAACTTGGTGGGTTTAGGTGTTTTATATAAGTATGCCCTTTTTATCCTATCCAGAGGTGAAAAAAGGTTCCTTCTTATTCTGGCAGCTGAATGTCTGAGCTGAAAGGACTCAGGGTCCTGGAGAAGTTGCAAAGGCCAATGACTCAGGCAAAAACTGATTCTTATTTCATTCAGGGATTTCTTGAAAGGAAAGCCAGGTTTAAAGGGAGCACTTGCTTAAGTCCAGCTGTGAGATGTACCAGTGTCATCAGGAACTTGTGGCCCCATCTCTGCTGCCTCCAGCTGTGTTTTCACCCTTTGCAGACTTATTTTGAATTCCTCCATCAAACGCTGTGGGATATTTTCCATGCTGGTGACCATGCTTGTGGTGGGTCCAGGGGGATGACCGTACAAAACTCACGGAAAGGAATTCACCTTGTGCTTGGCAGTGTCTTGATGGTTTTTTGTTTTGTTTTTTGTTTGTTTGCTTGTTTGTTTGTTTGTTTGTTTTAAGGGAACAAATGACAACAGGTGAACCCTACCCCTGGATCAGGTCAGCGACCATGCAGCCAGGCTGCCTGCAGAGCCCTCTGATTTATGAGCCATTCATCTTGATACTGCAGCCTGGTTTTCCTCTTTTGCAGTACCAGCAGTAAAAATTGAACAAAGATGTCAGTGAATTCGACCTTTGCATGTGGTCTAAGAAGTTACAATTGATAAGTTGGTTGCTGGAGTGTCAACGGAACTGGGGAAGCTTTCCTCCTTCCAGCTCTTGCTGCAAAGGACAGGAAGAAAGCACTAGATGATAGTCAAAGACAATGTCTGGGGCCAGGAGGGGTAGTGTGCACCTCCTCTTCCAGACAGCTGTGATTTTCATTTTCACCTTTTGCCCCCAGAATTTCCCTAAAGGCACCCAGATGTGGAAGTTCCTCATGCAGTGTTGCTGTCAGATTGGGGCTGGGGCTCAGCTTCTCATTGTAAAACAATGAGTGATTTTGTGGAGGCAGGGGCCATTACCTAGTATACAGTAATTTAAATCAAGATCATGTATTGTACAGTGCATACCTCTAATATACTATAGATTTTATAATTGACTGGAATTTTGCACTGGGAAAAAGTCAATTCCTACATGGCAGGGAAAACAGAGGAAAGAATATTTTAGTCTACTCAGCAAGCAGGGATCTGGTTTTAATCCAAAGGCCCTCTGTTAGTTCTTACCTATTTAGTGTAAAGCAGGATTTGCTACACATACAACTTAATCCCCCTTTTATATTTGCATAGAGATCCTGGAGCATGTGTATGAACAGGTTCTGAGATAAGAAAGGGAAGGCCTTGGGAGTCAAAGGCATTATTTTTGCATGAAGTATTTAATGCTAAACATAAATATTGAGACAACTGAATTTCCATGCACTTGCAGACTTCACTCTTGTGCTCCTGAGGATTTTTGCTTTACATTCAATTATTAACAGCCCTGTTGTAAGTGAATGAAAAGAAATTACAGGAAGTCTTTATAGCAAGGACACTTAGCAGGCTTCATTTTCCAGTTAAGAGGAGAGACAGGTTATAGATAAAATAGAAGCAAGGGCGGTACACTTCCCACCTCCCTGAAAAGAGTGTGGCTAAGGAGTGGATGGATGTGCCAGGCAGTAGGAACCCAGCCCTAGGAAAGGGCTTTCTCCAGAGATGACCTCGAAGGGGATTGAAGCTCGAGTTCCTGTGGTGCACATTCATCAACCTGCTCATTGTAATTCGCATGATTTATGTTCTCACAATCATGATTAGATGGTGAAAAAAAAACTATCTACACGCAAGTTGACTTCAGAAAACAACATTCTTTGTCCAAATCCAATCAAGCCCCGCGGCAGGCAGTCCTTTTGATTTAGCATTAATTTTAATATGTGTGGCCCTGAAAATAACCCTCCTGGCTTTGGAAACCTCAGAGATGAAAAGACTACTGGGTAAGCGCTGGGCAGAAGATTATGTCTGAGAGCTATCATTCCTTCCTCCAGAGACAGGTTTGCTGCAGTGAAGAATAAGATGCTGCACTGGTAGGAAATTAATTTCAAAAATGTAGCCAAAGGCAACTTGATGAGGAAATTTACTTCTCTGGATGTAAAAGGTGATCCAGAGGAATGGCTCTACCAGAATGGCTTGTGGAATTGTTGTGGGCTCAACAGTGCAATGCAGTGGAGAGCAGACTTTTGCCTTACTGGGGGCAAAGTAATCAGATTAATTTTTGCCCTTTGGCTGTAGTAAGACTGGCAAAATATGTCTACCTTTGGATATAAAATCCCTGCCTTACTTGACATCATTATGACTTAAGTGGGCCATGATTTTACACTGTAGCTTCCTGCTACTGATACTCAAAGCTATCCAAGATAGTCAAATACCAGCCTGGTTCCTATCTGTCAACAACTGGGCTCTTCATTGCAAATCAAAGAAACCAGCTAATTGTGTGGGTATTGGTCTGATTCTCACTCCAAAACTGGGGCAAAACCGGAAGGTAAAAATACAGGCAACATCTTCTCAGCATGTCTTTCTCCATCGCCTTGCTCTATCAGTTTTCAAAACTGAATCTTGACCATCACTAATAAGCAAGAACAGTCTGTGGCCAGACATCCAGGCAAATGGCTCATGGTACAGGGCAGGATGAAAGCAGAATAAACATGTTACTTATCTACTGCGGGCTGAGAGAATGAGTTTGATTCCAAAACTTGCATCAGGTTCAATCACACAGACAAATGAATGAGTGTCTTTATTAGTGTGCTACATATAGAAATTAAGGAACTGTTCTCTCCTAATAATGAAACCATTAACCAATCACACTACTCCGGTGACAGCTCTTTCCTATGTTTGTGAGTGTTCTCCTGCCCTACAATTTTTTTCCTATGAGCAGAAATCTGTAGTGCTGATTGCAAAGGATAGGTACCTAATTATATGGCTTGTTATTAGCAGAGTCTGGGAAATAAAAAGTCTGCAGTTCACATACTGTAGAGAATGATGAAACAGTTCGAATCACTAATGTGATTTAAAATGGGGTCTATTGGAATTTGCATATTTTTCCCCCATTACATCCTTTGGAAAGCCTATTTGCAGCAAGATTTTGCAGTTCTTTTTCTTGACGTTTTTGAAACTAAACTTCAAATGTTTTCCTGATGTCTTTATCCCATCAGTCTGTCAATCAGGCTTACAATGCCCTTCATGCAAACCTATCAGGGCATTCTGTAATCCAGTGTTTAATAGACATCTTGAAGGAAAACAATGTTTGACAGCTCCTCAAAGGTGTGAGATCCTGGTGCACTCAGGCACATCCCAGCAAGTTTCCGGGACACGTTGTCCCTTTGCTACTTTTGGTTCAGGCCTATTGTCCTCAGGTGTGGCTAACTGGGAATGACCTTGGGAAGGGATGGGAGCAGGGCTGTTTCCAGTCAGCACACACCTCCTCTCTCCCTGCTAACAGTCTGCTTTATAGTTGTGCTCAAATCAGATATATTGTTTAGACTCAAACGGGGAGAGAGAGAGAGAGAGAGAAAGAAAGAGAAAAGAAAGCGTCCAACAGTAAAGATGCGAAGTGAGAGGAAACAGGCACTTTCTGTGTCACTGCAGGATTCATAAAGATAACAAGCCATTAAACTTTATGACCAAGGTCTCAGGGTAGTATTGGCTTGGGCTTTTTTTATGCTGCTATTGCATGCACAAGTTTTGGACTGTTTTTGACCCCTCTCCTCCTGCATTTTCCTCCCTTCCCCCTACCCATTTCTGTGAGATACTTGGTCCTTCGAATACATTACACCTATTAATTTCTCATGGGCTTGTTGTCAAGTCCAGTGCCTGTCTCTTAAGGCCAGTCCATCAGGCTGAGTTAAGCTAATTTGATGATGGTCGAACATCTGGGCTCATCTCTTTTCAGTGGACGTCCCTAGAAATTTTCTGTGCTGGTATTCACTTGGTTAATAAATACTGTGTGTTTATGTTCTGAAATACTTGATTACAGAATCCGTGTTACATGACACATGGTATGCATGGAGACAAAACTTTGGATTTCTCCACAATTTTAATCTGGAAAAAAAAATATAGAGGAAAGCATAATTTCTATTTCCAGACTTTTCAATTTACACACACACACAAAATATAAATCCTCCAACCCTTCTTATTACTCACATCCTTTTTTTGGACTATTATATCTTAGGCTAGTTCTAAACTTCAGCCAAATCTCAGAAGAGACACAGCTCATAATCAGTAAGTCACAACTTGCTAGCCATGGTTGTATCAAATGCAAAAAGAAAAAAATGAAGAAAAAGAAGATGTAAGAAGGACAGTACATTCTTGGAACTGGGTGAAAAGGATTAGATTATAACATAATATGCAAAGGAGTAACAGAGCAACTTAGGTTAGAAGGATGTAGCTGAACCCACCTAAATATTTGACATCTTATTCCTAGTAAGTTTTGTGGGAAACCTAGGTCAGTCTCAGAAGAGGAATAATGTAATCTTGATGTTGTTAATGAGCTGGAGTCTGTAGGATGCTGAAGCAGCTGCAAATGATATAAGGAATTTACCAGGGAAATCAAAGATGAGAAGAAAACAATAAGCAGAGAGAGAGTGACGAAATTATGTCTCAAGGATTCTGGTTCTCCTTGATATAGCATGTCAAAAGCTGGAAATATGAAGGCACGGGCTGTAAACAGCTTTGACAATATGATTGATGTGGGCATTAACTGAAGTTACAACATAAAATATATGATCCTGCAACTGCTTATTTTTCCCCATGAAAATGATTACCACAAGCACTTTGCGCAGTGACATGTATGTGAACTTGTACCTGCAGTTTCTCAGACACACTACAGAAAGATGTCAGTGTAATGAAGAGCCACTATCTCTATCATTTATTTTGTATGTATATACAAGTGACAAGGCATTTAAAACAAGTATCTTTCTAATACACTTCATGATCTGACCAGATTTTAGTTCAACTCTTGTTACCCACATCTGCTTTCTTTTTTTTTTTTTTTTTTTTTTTTTTTTCCCCACTTAGGAAGTTTTCAGTGATTCTGTCATTTGGAAAAAAAACCAAAAAAGTGATGTGATGTTCCTTCTCAGATACTGGTGCTTTTTATGTATAATTTGGAGGAAATGCAACTTCAGATTTCTGTGAGTGTCTGTACTTTCAGTGCTACATCTTTTTCCTTCCTAAGAACACAAGTATCTATCCCACAGAAGGATACAGTTTCACTTGATATTTACATTCACCCAAATCTCAGAAGCAGTTTCTCTAGCAGGTCGTGTGTCCATCCCACCCGCCGCCCCGCTCCCCCCTCCCCCCGGAGAGCTGCAGCTCAGCTCTAGCTATCACTCAGTGCTTTGGTGGCAGTTGTGCATCAAAGATGATGTGTTTCAACAATGAGGCAAGCCATTTCTGGTCTCATTTCCTCAAGCATGTTTATTGCATCTGAATTTTTGCCTTTAAACAGTACTGCCTGGGGCTTCCTCAAAATAAGAAATGTGAGTCTTATGTGTGTGTGTAACTTAAGAGGGTTGGAGATGGTTTCTATGGGCTCAGTGTTTAGTTGTTTAGTGGGATGGAGCTGGTGCAAAGAGAAGAAATGGAGATAGTGGCAGGTAACAAAACTGATAGGACTGTAAGTGCTGTTAATAATAGCTCCATCCAAAGGAGATGGATGTATCTAGCTGCCTGTCTCCTTTTCTGTTCTGAGGCAGACTTACATGAAGTAGATGCTCCTAGTGTGGTCTTTTACTCCCTGTAAAGCCAGGAAACACATTCTGGCAAGAAAATCACAAAGCAAAAGTAAAAGTTTGACAAATGAAACACAAATGACAGATGTCTCATTATTTGTAAGAGAGCATCCATTGTCATCAGAAAGAAAGTAACTTTCTGTCTCACATGGATGTGAAGGAAATTTGACCTCCATAAAGATCCAGAATCCAGATGTCAAGTTTTCAAACCATTTTTATTTTTAGCACATTTTATGATTGTTGAAGGCTTGGGGTTAGCAAGGCTGAACCTAGTCAATGAGACTGTAGAGTACTGCAGATAACAGTATCTTTGATCAATCAGGCAAACCAGATGAAGATGCACTGCAAAAAAAATTGGCCCACAAGCCGCAGAAACTTTTTTCCTGTCATTCATCAGTTCTTGGGGTGAGACTTGTAGAAATTAATCAGCATTCAGGTGCAAGGTGAGGGAGATATGGGCTGATGACATGTACCTTGTCTGTAAGCTTATGACAGGCTTTGGTTCAGTCATTTCAGACAAGGCTTCTCAGGTCACTGGTGTGTACCTTTCTGCCTCAAAAAGGTGGTGTTGGGCCGCTGTCTTCTTATTAGTGTCAGGTAGAAATCTTTTCTAGAAATAGGAGGACATTCTCCAGGTAACTTGTTAGATACAGAAGATGTGACAATCACAGCAGCAAATAATACAATGCATTTCATGGCTCAGGAAAGTCTTTGCTGTCTCATATGGTTTGCAGAGATTCTGCAGCCAGAGCAACTGTTATTTTCTGTGCAGTTCAAACTTATGAATAAACATGCAATCATGCACACTTTTAGAGGAGTGGTTGTGCAGCCTTTCACAAGCTACAGACTAATGACAGCTTAGCTTTAGACAGGAACTACTGACCCATTATTGCCTTTCTATTATAAGTATGGGAACCAGTGTGCTTGGTGTTTGTACATTCATCAGCGAGCACCATGATATTTGGTTCATGATAACCTGTAATGCACTGACATGTATATACAGTAAATCATATTCCTGATACTGCATATATGCAGAAAGTGACTTTGGCAAGACAGGAAGAATAACAGCAATGCAATGTGTAACCTCCGTGTTTGTATTTTGCAAAGCAAAGTTTCAGTGAATGGCCTGAGTGCCACATACTATAAGTTTATCTTGTACAGAAAGTTCAGGTGGGTTATGGTTTCTACCATAATGCTTAAGTTAAATGTGATGCAAAATATTTTAATGGACATCACTTATTTCTGCCACCTCATTCCTGCTTACAGTTGGAAAGAGGTGAGCTGTCTATCCTCTAAGCAGAAGAGGCTTAGCTTTGCTTCTTGCACAGTCAGTACTGCTCACACCAGAAGCGGTCTGGTGGTGTCTGACAGCTCAGTCATATAACATGACTTATATTGTAGGAGACAGTATCCCTTACACTGTAAATCAGAGACCCAAAGCATATGTATACATAAATGAGCCCATTGGACAGTACACATTATGGTGTCCTGTACTGCAGGGCCACCATGTCAGAAATCTTGCACAAGGGGTGGTTTGACACTGCTTGAGTGCACTGGAGAAGAGCTGATGCAAAAAGGCCACTGGAGGGGAACCTCCACATGCAAGCTAGTAGCACCCAGCTAATGTACAGCTGCATGGTCACAGAGCCTAACACTTGGCCTCAGAAGAAGGGTCACCTCCAATATTCTTCCCATCATTTGTGGTAGCAACCTGACTGCAGTTCACATTTAGCAATGCAGGACAAGGTTACAGTTGTGTCTGGGGAGCGTCTCTCCCCATCTCACCACATGCCTTACCCCACCTAAGCCTTTTTCTTAGACTTTGTTCACTGGATTGTTGACCTTACAATAATGTGAACATCTTCAGGGAATTCATCCAGCTGAGATCTTTGCTTTGACTGAGATTCGTGATTCTTTTCCTTCTGGATGGTTAAGAGTGAAAATGCTACACCAAATAAGAAAAAACAATAGTAATGAAAAATAGTGTAATATTTTTTGAAGCCAAATAACTCCATACTTGCTCCTGCTGAGATACACCTTACTATGAAGCTTATACCAGTGATGGGACTGTTCATCTGAGCGAGGCGAAGCAGCGGGGACATTATAATTAATAATGCTTAGCAGGAAACAAGTTATTGTGCTTGGGGCGAAAAGGGCGAAAACCATTCTCTATTATTTTTTGAAGAGTTAATTGGTAGTAGGCAAAGATTTGCTGCGTTGAGCCAGCAGGTGCTCTTTATGACTACATTAATGTTAATGATATCCTCTGGTCACATATGAAGACAGTTTAACTGTCTTTCTCATTGCATTTCTCCGGGTGGATGCATGTTCCAGTTCCAGTTATTTTTTGAGTGCCACCACAGAGCACTTGCACAGATTGTGACCCTGAATATGCACAGATGTTTGCAGGTAGTTTTATAAGACCAGCTAAATTCTGTAAACTCCATTCACCCTGGGACAGACTTTGCAGATTGAAAGTTAAGGGAATTGGGTAAAAGGGACTGATTCTCTGGTATAAAATAATTCCTTGGGGTTGCATAACATTTCTAAAATTGCCTGTTTAAAAGTTCCTAGGTGTGCTTAAAAATAGTACTTGGGATCTGTTTATTTGCTTCTTTTATCACTGAAACCTCTCTTCCTCTGGCATACTGTTAAAAAAGTACTCTGGCACCAGTTTAAACCCTGAGATGATCAGGTGTTACAATTGTGTTCCTCTAAGGAAAGCGTACTGTGGCCCATCAAAGCATAATATGTGCTAGAAAATATAAACCAGTCGCTCCACAGAGCTCATTTCAGCACCACTCTACTTTTCAAGTTTTGTTATGAGCCCATATTCTCTTCCCCACTCTCTCCCCCCCCCTCCCAGACTGTGTTGTTTTGCATATCTAGTTTGGAAGCATACACTGTCCATCAGTAGGCTTCAGAGCCCTTCAAACTATTTATACTTTTCATGAGATACTTGTTTTGCACAAGCCCATCAGCTCAAGTTGAAATCTGGGTGAATTTGTAGCAACCATGAATGGTGTAGAAGGACAGTCCTTGGAGCTGGGTGTGGAGCTCATTGCAAAACCCATGTGACAAAGCTACCATTAGAGAAATCTACTGGGTACAGAGTGTTTCTGAAAGCCAAATATGACTTCTAGTAAGATTACTAGATGGGTCCTGTGCCCCATAAATGTAGTGATAACAAAATGGGAGAACAGATCTTGCATGCCTGTAAAGACTGAGAGAATTGTATGCAGCAGTGTTTGCCTGTTAGAGCATGAGTGGAACTCCAGTAACCTATTTCATAGTTTCTTGAAGGATGAAACATGATTAATGAGGAAGAGAAATAAAAAGCTGTATGAAATCATAGGAGGGAGAGTGGAACCCTACACACTCATCCTTTCTTGGAAATTCCATCTCTAGGATGCAATCCTGTTTCAGGAGCTATAAAAATAGGATACGAAACCCAGGACCAGCAGTGGCTGGGGGGCACAGTGAAGACATACAGAGTAGCTGGTGGAAGTGAGCTGTGGTGGAGAGCTACTAATAAACCCTGTCCATACCACAGATCCAAAGCTAGTGTTTTGGGGTCTCCAGGTTCCTTGGTAGTCAGCACATACCTGTGAAATGCATTGATAGTACAGCTGTCTCCTTGCATCATAGCTGTCTCCCAATAGCATGGCTTTGTGATAAAATAATATTTTGATATTATTCCTATTGCAAATATACCCTGTTTAATTCAAATTGTGGAGATATTATTTTCTTCCATGCGCTGCCATTTAATCATCTGGGTTTGCATTTGAATGGATTTTTTACACTGCTTTCGTGATTCTTCACGTAGCACTGTTTGTAGTGTAGCATCTAGTAAATCCTAATGGCATACTAATTTTTTAAGATCTTAACTTTCACTTCTTTAGAGCTTCTAAAATAAAATGAAATGGCTAGATTTCAGTTAAAGAAATCCTTATTAAAGCAGGAATTTGTCTGATAATGACTTAAATTGGTGCTATGTGGCCATCACATGTTATTTGATAAGCATTCCATTATAATTACGAAGTGGCTAATAGACAATTAATATACAAGATTACACACTTAGCTAATTAGATGATTTAAAATATTTTTTGTTAGATTAAAATGTACAGGACCCCATAAATCACTATTAGAGATTGTTTAATAAGCCTGAACCCTCAATTTTCTCCCTGTCAATCAGGAAAGGAACTGCTGACATTTCCTCTCACCCAGTGAGACTTGTCACATAGAAGAACTGCTGCATTCAAAATGAGCTGAAACACCCTCAACTCCCAAATCTTGCACCAATTTACAGGACATCACAGCTCGAGTCTGCGCTTTTGTGGTCTGCTCCATTTGTTGAGACTCTCAGCTCCTGTCCTTGCACATGAAATGGGATGTTCCTTGCTGTTTGCCCCCACATTTTGAAGTCTCTTGCTTGATGCCTGTGAGGGACAGGGACTTTGCACATGGCTTTTTTTAATCCCTAGGAAGAAGGTGCTTATTTTTAACATGAGTCTTTCAGTTCTGCCAAGCTGACCCCATTTAGGTGTCCCAGGTCATGCAGCAGTTGTTGGCTTGGCAGCATGTTCTCTTTCAGGGTGCACTTGCAAGCCAAGCTGAGCTGGAGTGCTCTGCTTGGGTCTGAGGCACTGCTTCAGCCACCTAATTGAAGAGGCTAACAACTGCGGAATCCTAAGTGGCCAGTGCAGGGAGAGACAGCTACCTCTTTAGGAGATGGCACGTTATGTCCAACAACACTGCAGGCCAGGGAAGATTCACCTCCAAACAGTAGACAACTACTTCGAGACCTCTACATTTTAATACCTACAGGACAGTGGTGTGTTTAAGCTCTCCTGCAGTCAGCAGAGCTCTAATTAGCGCAGTAATGAGGGCCAAAGCATTACTTGACTGACAAGCCACCAAGGGCTCAAATCTATTGCCTGAACATCGGTGCCTATTGCTGTTTGTGGTTTGTGGGTGTCAGAGACTAGGACTAGTGGGTTCAGCACAGCCTGGTGGCAGGCCTCCCTCTTGGAGTGGCCCCTGGATGACACATGGGATACCCCATGATCACACATGACACGTTGAGGTGACTGCACCCATCCAAATTGTCCCACTGTAAGCAAAGAGCTCCTTTGGGTGCAATGTCAGCTGTGCTCTTCCATCACCTTTGCTGACTGTGCCTCTGCCCTCACAACAAAAACAGGGACACCTATGATCATTACTTCTAGTCTTTACTCAATAAACAGCTAATTGGCTATTTCAGCAACAGGGAGTGCTCTCTACAGCTTGATCAGACAGAAGTAGAAGAGCAATATGATAATTGGCCTGTATTTTGTGGGCAAGCCGTATATAGCAGAGGCACAACACAAATGAATAGTGTTGACAGGAAGTGGATTAGAGTTGACCAAGAGACTGCACATAGTTTTGATATGTCTTTCAAAATATCCATAGCTGAAGCAGAATGAAAGCAAGGTGGGAATGAGATCAAAGGTGGAAAAGCACAAAGCTTGACATCTTTGTGAGATGTCACTTACTAGCAAAAGTCGAATGTTTTGCTTCAGCTTGTAAACAACGTGTGTATTGCAATCACAGGGATACATAAGAGCGGTGCACAGGGCTTCTTTACTGTAGTGCTCTTCATGTTCAAAGCACTTTACAAGTAAAAATTAATTTCTCTTGACAGCTCGTGTCAGAAAGTCGGTATCTCAAACTCACAAAGAACCCAGGGAAATGGGGTTATGGGAACACATGACTTGCCCACTGTCTACAATGAAATTAGGATCAAAGACAAGGTATGGCCAGTATTGATATGAATATGTAGAGTCTGGTGTTTTGCACAGCATTGCATGTGTGAGGGTTACACTGGGGCACACTGGAAGCAGCTCTGTGATGGTGTCCATGGAAGGACAGTCCGAATAGATGGTGACATAGGTGCGTTCCTCAAGACATTTATCTGTCTGAAAACAAAACAAAACTGCTCAGGAAGTTTTAATTACTGATTTTCACACTGGTGAACAAGTGCATTCATCTCTTCCTGGGCAGAATACAGTGTTGAAATATCATCACCTCTCCCTCCAGAAACTTGACTGCCTCAGAATCTGAGAAAAAAATATTTTTACTCCCTATCCAGTTATTGAGGTTAGGAGATGATTCAAGATCACTCTTTTTTTTTTCATCCAGGCTTAACACTCTGGAGAACAGTGGATAAACATGCAGTGAGACCAGTCTGTGCTGACAGGAACAGAGGCTGGTGTTTAAGAAGCACAGAGTTTGGGATGGTAGAAGTGGCAGTGGACACCTTGGGTTTTATCTAATAAAGATTTGGGAATATTGCACACATAAAAGAGAAAAAGAGAGAAGATTACCCAAATTCAAAGAAACTTTATGCTTTTACTAGAGAAAACCAAATCCAAAACAAACCAGGCATTTTAAGAGGTCTTCTAAACTAAAAAGCAAAGGAAGGAAAGGGCTGAAATTTACTGTAGATACGTGCCATCATTCCCAATAGGAAGGAGGCTGGGATGGTGTTTCCAGGGTCCTTCCTGCAGGATCTTCATGGCACCTCACTCTTCCTGCTGCTTCCGACTCATCACTGGATGGTGACTTCTTGCAGCCCAGCATGGAGCTGAGTTTCCAAACTGGACAATATTATATGAATGTGTGTGGTCTCATCCACTCTCTCCCACTGGATCCTTTCCAGAACCAGCTTATCTCCAAGAAGGACAACAAGGTCAGATGAACAGCCTGGTGTAGGGTGTGCAGGTAGGACGGTTCCAATGAATACTTAATTTTTTTGTGCAGGGAAACAGCTTCATCTGGAAAAATTGTGTAGTCTGAAGCTGTGGGCAAAGCACTCAGCTGGGAAGTTAGTTCAAATTGTTCTTGCAGAGCAGGGGTTACTTGTCTCTTGGCAAGGAAGGGAACATACTCAGCATTATTTCTGCCTTTGTAATCTTGTGAATGACATCGCAGTCCTTTTGAGAGTCCAGTTCAGAAATCAGTGTAGCTGCCATAAAAAAATCTGCAGTGTTAAAACATTTCCAATTCTAATGTACGAATCGGATGTACATCTGACGATATTCACTAAATCTGATCCAAATATACTGGTATTTGAAGTCATAATTTTCAGTAAATAAATTATTTGCCAGAAGAACTTTATCCAACTTTAAGGAAAATATTGCATAAGAGAAGGTGAAGGTAGGGCACTGCTAATGTAGTTCTCAACAGCTCTGAACTGAGCAGGTTTGTCTGTTCACCAGTCCTATGCTGCACTTGTGCCTATTTTTCTAGTTCTCTCTTTAACCTTGAAATATTCATCAAAGGTCTGTTTCAGGTGTTCTCAGTTCCTCTGAAGTTCAGACTGGCTATTTCAGTCACCTCTCCTGAAAACTGGCTCCACCTGGGAAGCACCCTTAAATGCCCATCTGATGGCAAGGCAAGCACAAACACCCTGTGATAAAAATCTTTTCCTTTCTCTTTTGATGACATTTTCCTTTTTTCCTGTGCAGGATCCTGGAGCTTGACTAGAAGAGAATGCTTCCTAAGGAGTTGCCATAGTAACCTGTGATGTTTTTTTGTTGTCTAAGATTAAATATAAACAAGGGAGAAATTACAGAGGAGATTTTATACCCGAGTTTATCATCATCTTTGTGTAACACTATAGCTGAACTGAACTGTACCTCCAACTTCCTAAAGCAATAACAGTCACCTTGAGGCTGATGTCAAGTTGGTAATTTTCACTGGAAAAGGAATTAACTACTATATTTATTATTCAAGAACACTGATTTGAAAAAAAAAAATCTCATCTGAAAGATGTAGCAAATAAGAAAGAGAATAAGATCATTAGAAATGTAAAGACATGGAAGTGGGAATAGTTGCTACAAATAATATCTAGTCTTGCAATGTATGAATGCCCTGAGTATTCTATTTTCTTCTTAAGGTACAGTGATAGTCTGGTCTCAAACTTATAACCAAAGAAAAACTCCAAACCTATATTTTCCTTGGAAAATAACTTCAGGTTTCACACCACATATGAGGAGGTGATTTTTTTCATATATCAATATCAGCTCAGCCACAAACATAAATTGAAGGGTTGGGAAGAAAACAAACTTCTTTTTTTTTTTTTTTTTTAAGATGGTGTGACGGAGAAAGAATCCACCCCAAGTGCTTTCAGTTATGAGCATCAGAGGCAGATTGGGAAGTCTGGGATCAGGAAAGGGCGTGAGAGCTGAGCTACCAGAAAGGTCAAGAAATAACCCAAAAACACAATGCTGGGAAAAATCAAAGATAATCTTGGGAAGCCAGTGGGGAAGGAGCGCAGAAGTGGGTTGTGCAAGGAGGGTGTGCAGGAGATCCCAGCCCCTGGGGTGCAGGGGGGCTGGCTCTGGGGTGATGTCCCTGCCAGCGCTTACATCACAGTCGGTCCCCTACCACACCCGGACACCCCAGCAGCAGAACCTCAGACTGGGCTGCTCAGCAGTGGCGTGGGGAGAGGGAAGACCACCAGTCCCAGTAAGCAGGTGAGCACATGTTAGACGTGTAATTTAGTGCTGTCAAATTACCCATCCTGGCTTGATTTTGTGTGGCTTCCCCCCAGCTGGCTGCCCTGTTTGCTCACCCCAGCTGCCCAGCATGTCCTGGGATTATTGACTTCAGAGATGGGGGAAAAATGATATGGAAGGTGGGACAACTTGAAGCACCTATCTGAAGCCTGGGTTAATGTCTCCACTGCAGTGCAAAAGAGCTGACAGAGCTGCTGTCAAGTGTAGTTGTCCCCAAGATAATGTCCTTCAGTGCTGTATATATTATACATTTCTGTTTATCCTGAAAACATGCCATTTAAACACTTTAAATGTGACTTTAACAATGCTATCTGCTTGCCCATGATACGCAGTGGCAGGTGGGTTTGGACTTACAATGCTGGATGTTTTCTGACTCTCCTCGGGATAATTAGAGGTCTATTCCCCCTGTGACTGATTTACCTCCCCATCTTGAAGCTGTTGATAGAAACAATGGGCACCTTGAGGGAATGGGACGGGTGGGAAAGGCTGCAGGGGAGAGACTGCAAGGGAGGAAGTTATGCAGCACATGATGGACAACCAGGTGATCAGGCTGAGGCAGCATGGGTTTATGAAGGTCAGGTTCTGTTTAACAGGATCTCCTTCTATGACAGGGTGACCCGCTTGTTGGATGAAGGTAAGGCTGTTATGGATGTTATCTGTCTTGACTTTAGCAAGGTATTTGACACTGTTTCCCACAGTGTTCTATTAGAGAAATTGACTGCTCTTGACTTGGATGGACATACACTTTCCTGGGTGAAACACTGGTTAAATGGACGAGTCCAAAGAGTTGTGGTCAATGGAGTTAAATCCAGTTGGCTGCCAGTCACTGGAGGTGTTTAAGAGGCAGTTGGATGTTGTGCTTAGGGATGTGGTTTAGTGGTTTTTGATAGGAGTAAGGTTGAACTTGATGATACTGAAGGTCTCTTCCAGATGGAACTGTTCTGTGATTCTATCATTCTATGGCTCTGAACATGTCATAAGTGTGAACAAAACCCTCCAAAGTGGGAGTTTTTGGGGAAATCCCTTTTTAGGAGAGGAACAATATGAAAACACAAGGCTGATGCGAGAGAAACCAGCTGGTGACATGGAAGATAACCCTGAAAGTCAGATGGAGACCCTATTGTAATAAAATAAAACCTGCAAACAGAACTATATATTGCAATTGCCCTATCCTACGTTAAGGTATTTTGGATTTGAAATGCAATCAATAATTCCCTGAGCTTTTCAACAAGTTTGGGAAGGGGGTGAAGGAGGCTTTTATGGATATTGGCTCTCAGAAGTAACCTGGAGGAGCCTGGAGATGCAGTGATGCATGATGGAGATGTCAGGGAAGGGAGGAAGCAGCAGGTTTCAGAAAGGAGAAGGTAAAAATAAGACAGGGGGTACACAATGTGATAGCAGAGTTGGAGGATGTATGCATGGTGGTCATCCCATGCCTAAGGCTCAGGGTGCAGACATGGAGTCAAAATTCATGAAGGTAAAACTATCTTCATCGACAGAAAGGCAGAACTGGGCTTCCCAGGGAATTTTAGGGCAACTAGAGGACCTCAACAGCAGAGAGGGGTAGCTGTGGGTGAAATTTGACAACTAACTTTTTCTGGTTGGGTTTGTTTGTTGTTGTTTTTTGTTGGTTGGTTTTTTGTTTGGTTGGTTTTGTTTTGGTTTGTTTTTTTTTTAACTAGAAAGAAACACATTTGTGTTTTTAAAACACTGTTCAGAAATCCCAAGAATTAAACCAGTTTTATTATAATAAAATATTTCAACCTCAGCTCAAACAGCTTCATCATGAAAATCATACAAATTTAATTTCGGTAAAAACTGCAGAAAATAAGACTCTTTTTGGTGCAAAACATTTTTTTGGGGGTGGGTGTTTTTTTGTTGTTCATGTAAAATGATAGAAACCCTTCGTTTGCCCAGATATACTCATGATGAAAAGGCCATTTAAGCCACAGCATTTCAGGTAGAGGGAAGAAGTCTGAGGATTCTGTGACTGAAATGAGAAGCATTGGAGGTTTGCCCCAGCAGCATGGATTTTGAAGTGATGTGTTTTCTAATGATGTGAAAAAGAGGCAGATGGACTGTAGGGAAGAGATGAGCAATCACTACTGCAAGGCCAGAAAGCAAGAAAAATAATGGAGTTATCAAAGGATATAAAGAAAAGACTGATGGGAAAATGAGAAGGAAAGATGGAGAATTATCTATGGATTATTATCTATAGATTGTGATAGTTTTTGGACCATGGTGATGGGAACTCATCAGGAAAACATGCAAAGGTCAACAATGCTCTCCTGGTCCTGACATCCCAGGTCTGTGGTTTGGAGTTTTAATTATTTGTGCATATTCTATCACTCAGTACTCTTCCTGTTCACAGTTCTGTGGATTATAAGATCAAAAAGCACAACTACCACTGCATTTTTGTGGCATCCTGTTAACATAGGCTACTGAGCATCAACAAGAAAAAGCTGCCTTCAAGGCCAGTTTTTTACTGTGATCCTTTGAAAATGGTTTCTTTTGAAAAGTTGGTTTCAGCCCCTAACAATTTTTAATTCAGTTGTCTGTCAGTCATTTGGGAACAGCCTATTCTGAGACACAAGATAGTCTTATTTTTTACTCCTTTACATGTCTGTAAAAATGATGTAGAGAAAGAAAAGGAGAGTCCAGGTTTTTATACCAAAGCTTTTGGTGCTACTACAGAGCTGCTTTATCTGCCAATGCAGATTTTCTGAGCTTTTACAAATTGTATTTCTGGTGTATGCCTTACCTTTCAGAGTCAAAGGAGCAACACTGACTTGCTTGCTTGTCCTGCCATCCAATGGACTTCATTTCTGTCCTTGAATTTTGGCATTAACTCTCTTCCCTATTCTTTCAGCCCTGATCAAGATTCTCCAGCCCTGCTGTGTCACCTACATGTTTCTAGTGGACAGTGGCCTCTTGCAGAAGTCCTGGTAGAAGTCTTTTCACACGATCCTCCTCAGTTTTCTGGAGAATGGCCATGTCTGCTTTTGATCCGACAAACCAGAGCATGCAGCGTTCAGAGCCTGAGATAGACTATACTGCCCCACGGATGAAACTGAGGGATGAGGTGTTTGTCTTTATTGATGGAAAATGGGTGAATGAAAGCTACTGTCAGCCACCCTTTGCTTCTCACCAGAAATTCTTTAGCAAGAAGGCACAGAATGAGTGGAGCATCTGGGAGGAGAACAGAGCACTCTGGGATGAAATCCAAGTCCTCCAGATTGAAAACAGGATGCTCTGGGAAGAAAACAAGGCTCTACAACGTCTCCAGTCACAAAATGAAACTGTCCACGTTATTTACACTGATGCCATTCAGCAAAGGCTTCCAAAAGAAAATAAGCCATTCCCATTCTTCCGAGAGAGGAAGACAGGCTTTCAGGTCAGCCCAGGCAACAAAGTTCTCCGAGCAGTCCAGGAAAAGCATAGAGTTTTACAGGATTTCCATCAGGAGAATAAAACAGGTCCCATCATCTGGAAAGACCAAAAAGCCATCACAGTCCACGAAGAGAGCCAAGATGTCAGCTCAGAGCTTCAGAAGGACACTGACACCATCACAGATGTGGAAGAATATAATCCTGGCCCAGCCCCCCAGCAGGAATATGAAGCTGAAAAGAATACCACTCCAACCCAGAATAAGATCAAGTCTGCCCCATGCACACCGGGCAAGAATGAAATACTCCAGGATCTCCAGGACTTATACAAAGTCCTCCATATCTTCCTGGGAGCAAACCATCTTCTTGGGGAGAAACAGGGATGCCACATTCTCTATGATGTGAACAGATCCTTCCAAGAAGAGTACAACAAATTGAAGCTGTGCCTGAATGCAGTGAAAAATACTGTGTCAGACATTAAGGCTCAAATGGAAATATTGGAAATGGAGCTCATTGCCATCACTTCCCCGATGTATGAAGAAGCGGAAGAGAAGGTGGCAAATGAGTATCTACTTGGAGAGATGTGATACTTGTTGCTAAGACCTGGAAAGATTCTGTCCTTATTTCAGAGAACCTAATAAAAAACCCAGTAGAGCCTGAAGACATCTGGGGAATATTGTGTTATTCTGTAACTTTCTTACATTAGTATTTCACTTTCTGATTACACAGTGACTACCATGAATTTGCCTAGTGTCAGGAAAACATTTTTTTCAGCATTTGTTTTCAAAGTTTCTGATAATAAGACCTGGATTAAAAAGAGGTAATTTATACTTTTCACACTTACTTTGAGGTACCTTACATTGGCCATACTTCTTAGAGGGATGGGCACTTCCTGAAAATGAGGATCCCAACCGTAAGCTGAATTTGGATCCCTGGTGGTCCCTTTCTTTCTTATGGCAGGCCAAGTCAAAT
This sequence comes from Actenoides lindsayi, assembly GCA_025331215.1. NCBI lineage: Eukaryota > Metazoa > Chordata > Aves > Coraciiformes > Alcedinidae > Actenoides > Actenoides lindsayi. Next base: position 7,299 of record WTSP01001819.1, on the reverse strand, counting down.
GGCTTTAACTGTGTCTTCTGCCATGTACCAGCCTTCCCTTTTTCATATACTGCAAGCAGTGGACCATGGAAAATGTAGCCTCCCAGAGAAGACAGGGCCATGAAAGACAATTGGACACAAAAAAGCACACTAAATGTGCCATGTATATATATTCTTGTTGTCTCCTTTTTCCAGCCCCACATTCCCACTTAAATTGTTGTCTCTTTCCCTTGTTTAAAGCTCTTCCTCAGAAGAGTATCCACCCCTTGCCTCCAAGTAAAATAGGACCATAAAGCAAACATAGACCACCGGGACAGCAGATTCCCTTCAGCCTTGGTTATTTGTAGATTACTTTCATAATTTGGTACCTTAACTAGGCCTAATTCTTTTCAAATGACCTTGTTTTGGTACACTTTAATAATCCTACTGATTTCAAGAGACATTATTATTAATTGCTGATAAATGTCACTTTTAGGATGCAATGTGTATAGGAAAGACTGATTAGTGTCTCATTTATAGCTCACTACTAAAAGGAAAATACATGTAGCCTTTGGTGGTCTTTTTGGATCAACTCTTCTTTGTGGCCAGGAATTAAGCATGTCTTAATTGCAAACAATCATGGGTACTTACGCAGCTAACAGCCCTCTAGCCTAGAGAAGCACAGGACCTTCCACCTCAACATGAGGAGAAACTTCTTTACCGTGAGAGTGTTGGAGCACAGGAACAGGCTGCCCGGAGAAGTTGTGGAGTCTCCTTCTCTAGAGACTTTCAAGAACTTCCTGGATCTGTTCTGTGTGGCCTGCCCTGGGTGTTCCTGCGCTGGCAGGGGGGGTTGGACTTGATGATCTCCAGAGGTTCCTTCCAACCCCTACCTTTCTATGATTGTATGATATTTCTAGTGGTATCACAGGGCAAGGGGAAGGGCAATGCCCTGCCCCTGTGCATCAGAAGTCCCTGGGCAGTTCTGTGAGTCTGAGATTTCTTCCTGATATCTTCCATTGGACTTGGAGACTTGAAAGCAGGATGACACATATCGCAATGACTTGCTGTCACATGCTGAGGACTTGACTGGGGTAAGCATGTTGCAAGACTAAGCCCTGATACCTTCATCAGCTCTGGGTCCCCTCCTGCCAGACCACTCTAGGCGGATTTTGAAGGACTGCCCTCCTTTGAATATTTGTTCTGCTGCTGCTTCTCTTAGGACTCTTGCATTTTGTCCTTGCAGTGTTTTGGTTTTTTTTCTTTGAATGCCTGATGCTTTCCCTCCTTCTTTTAAGATAATTTATCACCTCATCAGTACCTTCACCATGTGTTTTCTTCAGTTTTGCTTTCGTGGCTTGCACAACTTACTGTCTTGCACATAGACCATCTGATGGGACACCTGCAGCTCACCTTCAAGCTGTTTTCAACAGAACTGGCCCATTGACTGACAGATGAAAAATTTGTGCCCTACGTCATGGATACAGCCCTGAATAAAATGAAGAGAGGTCAGGAGTATGGTCTCACTTGTAATGGAGAGAGAGAGAGTTGTCACACTCTGTGGGTGCTCAGGCTGTGGGATCACTACTTCTGTGGAGAGTTGCCTGCTTCCACACCATCACTGAACTGTCACATGCAATGGTAGCTTGGGAGGGATGGACAAGAACATTACAGTGAGAAATGTGGGACCCAGCTCATAGTCTAAGGACATGCTTACAGCCCTCTGCTACAAAGTGCTGATGAATAAAAGAAGATCCCGCCTCTCAGGCATCATGGTGAAGCTATGAGTGTGAAGGGAGCAGGGCCACAGCTGCTGCGCAGAGTAGTGATGTTCCTCTTGATTTCTTGAACAGTCAGATAAGGCAGGTTTTCAGCTGCTCTTTATCAAGCATGTAAGTTGCCACAAGAGGCATTTTGGTGGCTGTTCCTCAGCTTAAGCTAGTACTTGGATGCATATCTGCTCACACTACAGATGGACACTCCAGTCTCAAGTGACTTGCTGACACAGGAGATGGCGAGACTGTTGATATGCTCATGTTTAAAAAGTCTGGTCTCGATTGTGTAGCCAGAGTGTCTGGAAAGGCATTTTCCTCTCTGTCTTGGATACCCCTGATGCAGTGTAATTTGTCACAGTCTTTCAGGCAGAATTCAGGAGAGTCTTTATGTAATATACCAAGACAGGCACAAGGAGACTTCTGCAGAGCAATTGTAGGACCATTGTTGTATAGCAAAGGTAAGGTTATGGTGAGGTTTACCTCTTTGCAATGGGAGCCAAGACGCAGCTTGTCACTCTAGTTTATAGGTCTCTAAATGATTTGGCACCAAATTACTAAAGGATGAATTATCTTTCACCTTGTATTTCACTCAAGACAACACCAGGCCAAGCACCAGAGGTGAGTCTTTACTTCAGAGCCTTAAAGTAACTGGCATTTTCTTCTGCTGCTAAGGCTTCAAGATGCTGAGGCAAATCTTTTCTCATGGTTGAAGGTAAAGGGCTGGTTCTCAGTGATGCAGGGGCAGAAAGGCTCTGTGTGTAAGGACCAGGCAAGAAGAAGAGGGTCTGGAGAAATGGCCATTAATAGAAAGATGTGCAGACAGCAAGTTGCTCCTACTTAATGACAGGATTACAACTATATATAGATACATTCCTCAGCCCCAGGCTGGGGAATATGTTCATGCTTCTGTGCCTTCAGACACACTCTTTTTCTCCTGGATGTCTCCTTCACTGTGTTTTAATGTAATATTTGCTAAGAGGTGGGAGGGGGTCTGTGAGCACCCTAATGTGGACCTCTGGAGGGAAGTAGTGGTAGTGATGAGCTTTGGTCATGTGTTTGTATTCTAACAAAGTGATTTATGCTCTGTTAGGAGAAATAGACAGCTCCTTTGCTTTGGTCAGGGCACTAACTCCTGCCGTGTACATGGACAAGAAAGACACACAGAGGTGCAGCTTTCCACTAGGTGCTTGGGAGGAGTTATCTCACCTAATGTCAGGTGTCCAGAAAAGGACATCCAGACCTCAGCTAGTCATCTTGGGCTTTTTTTCTATCCTTTAGGAAGAAATAGGAACCCTCAGACTGTGATTTATCTGCCCTCTCTTAGACAACTATTTTAGGATAATCTGAGTCACCAGCTGGAGTCACTTGCTTCTCTCTGTTGCTCCTATAATTGCTTTGGGGGCAATTAGCTCCAACCCAGATGTTCAGTTTGGAGCTCTCTGAGCTAGAGGGGACATATCCTGCTTTCTGAGCAAGGAGCTTAGCAGTATCAAGCAGAGAAGGTTCTTCACAAAGTGGTGAAGTGGCACAAGCTCAGGAGCGTGTGCTGCTGGTCCCAGTCCTTGGCTTTGCTTTCTGTGAGATGCCTTCATTAAGCAGCTGACTCAGATGTCTCCATTGTAAGGGAAATTATTACTTTGTGAATAAAACTGAGCTATTCTGGGCAGAGCTTAACTGTCAGGAACACATGTAGGATCCTCAGGTGAAATTGCTACTTCTTCCGAATACTAACAGTGTTCCTGGAGGGAATTAAGTTCTGTGAGCCCTTCAACATTTTGATCATTGCTTTGGATCTTTGATCTTCCTGTTTATAAAAAATCTATACTTGGTGTATGTTTTTTGGCATCTCTCATAGAGAAGTTGAATTGACTCATGACTTAAAGTTTTCTCAAGTCTATCATGTGCAGAGATAACTATGCCCATAATGACTCCTTGACATGTAACCTTGCAGAGGATTGTGTTGTAAGAAAACTCTTAAAATCCCAGAAGGTACCAGATCTCCAATTTACACTTACCTGGTTACAAACTCGGCAAAGTTGGTAACAGTGATGGAGAATCACTTCTAGATGATGGGAGAAAAGCAGGAGATTGTGAGTATTGCTCGGTCTACATGAATACTGCTCAATCTATTACTCAATGCCAAAAGCATGGATGATGAGACCTGGCTGAGTTGCCTGCAGAGTGTCACAGGACTGCACGAGGACAGTCCTAATCACTGACATTCTCTGTTTTGCTCCATGTCCCCATTGAGTGGCATTAATCACTTCAGTGAGGCCATGGCAGTGTCCTACAGGTGTCCATCCAGGGTGAGTGCTGGTGAGCAGATCTGGGCCCACAGCTCATGCAGTCTACTTAAAGTATGAATGGAGGAAAAATATAGCAGTAGGTATTTCCAGGAACAGCTTGTTAATTATAGCATTTAGGCAGGTTTGGGAAAAAATGATGTAAGCTTAATATTTTTTTCCTAGCCTGTCCACTGATTTACAGGTCCCTGGAAACTGATAGCTATTTTGGTTTGAAATGGATGGATGTCATTCTAACGCTGCATAATTTACCTTTTGCAGAGAGACAAACTTTCTGTCTCTGTGCTCCTTATTGTTGCTGATTAGCTACTTATTTTTGCACTACTCATTTGTCAGTACTATTTTTGGAAAGCTGGGTTTTTGGCAAGGTCACCATCAGCTTCTTGCTTCTCTGTAAATTGGATTATTGCCTGTAGCTGGGCTCTGTGCAAATGCTGACTTTCCTGTTCTTGTTTTTTATTAGGCAGTCTTATACAGCTAGTTTTGTACAGTTTTCATATAATACCCTGGCCTTTTGTGCTTGTCTTAGCAGCCCGACCACATTGTCCCATCCATAAATTGCAATTTTCAAAGTGTTTTGAGCTTTCTTGAGCTCTGGTTTGTTCCTTTTAACTGCTGAAGATAGTTTCCCCAGAATTTTGCTTGTGATATCTTGAAGCTGAGGATGTGCTCCAGAGTTGTGGTAATGGCTAAAACTCATGCTCTCCATGGTGGTGCAGGCTGTTTGTTTGGGTTCTCAGCAGCCTGGTCTGATCTTTCCAGTTCAGCACAGAATTAACCATGCACATACTTTAAAATGCAGGATATAGTGGAAGTCATTCACTCAACCTTTGTGCTGAAAGGGGGATAGTCACTTTTTTTTTTTGACATTCAAATCTGAATGTAGATAACTCACAATATTCACACAAGGAGGAGCAAAGAAGGTGGAGGAGCATCTCTTTGTATAAGCTGCAAGAAGAAATTGTTACCTAAACATTGTTACCTAAGCAGACAGCTTTAAAACACTACCAGCTTCCAAAGTGGTATTCATTCCACTTAGATGGAGACACTTAAAGGAAAGCAGTTAATTGGGACCCATGACATCCGAGGTGGATTCTGCAACTGATGGAGAGAGACCGCCTTGTTGGAGAGACCTACAGTGCTGAGAGGGGATAAGTCCCTCTCCAGGGGTGCAGTTCTTTCCCTGCAGGCTGCGGAGAGCCTGGAGTGACCAAAGGTAGGTTGGAAGAACTTCGTCCTGAGTGATGGTCACATCCCTTAATGCATCTGCACAGGAAGCACCCTGAAGGATACTGAAAGAAAGGGAGGTAAGTGACTTGGCAGAGGTTGTATGACTCACTCTCCTTAAGCAAAAAATCATTTCCTGAACACAAAATCAGCTCACTAGACCGATTCTGGTGGCTCACAGCCAGTCACCGAGCGTTGGAGTTAGAGATTTAACCACCAAGTGGGTTTTCAGCATTGCATCTGCATGTTTGGTCCTGCCCTCCTTGAAGCCCATGGCAGAACTCCAGCTTAGCTGAGCTTCGGCACGGAAGAGGATCATAATTACACTGCACAAATAGGACAATGAAATCTCAACAAACTCTTTGTGAATATATATATATTTTAGCTTTTCAGCCTTTCCATACCTGTAAGTTGATAAGTTGCATTGTTTTTTTGGGGTGCAAAAGGTAAAACTGCAGAACTTCCAATTTTTTCAGAAAAAATATAATTGACAGAAATATTTTCTAATTATGAACTGAACATCTTCCTTTTGATCATGGGCTATGCCAAAGCCCTAACATACATCTTTGATCTTATGGCAGTGTCTGAAGAAATTATGGGATTCTAATAGGGAATAATAGATACTCATCAGGATTTCTAGCTTTAGGAAATTGTTTAATCTACACTCTCAGTGGCTGTTTCTTTGATGCAGCTGTGACTGAAGGGTCCCAAGTGCTGGAAAAAAACAGCTCACCAGCTCAGAACAAAGCTGATTATGTAAATTGTGCATTAAGATTCAGCTTCCATTTAATTTTTTTTCTGTAAATAAATATCCCATTAACATCCATCTGTTAAAAGTCAGGTAAAACATTTTGAAAACCTTCATTGCTATGGCAGATGTGACTTGTACCATAAATAGCGATGGGGTAGTGGCATGAGGACATCTAAGTGCGAAGCACATTTTGAGAAACAAGGAAGGTGATAAAATTTATTACAACAAAAGGGACCTTGTCTGGTTGTCTGAGACAAGAAGTGCTTCCATTTTCAGTTGTACTGCTTGCATTGTGCAAAATGCTTTCTCTGATCATTATCTCAGAGAGCCCCAATAATTATAGCTCATTAATTCACTTAAAATATAAAAACATTTCAGCTGATGAAGATCTTTACTGAATGATGACCAAGCCTTTCGTTTATCTTTTTTGTTTCATCAGCTTGCTTGTGAGTAGTCACCTTCCCTTGGTCTAGCTGGTACTCCACCACCAACATTGTAAAAGATTATACTGATCAAGAACAGAATGATGGACTCTTTCAGGTTTTCTAAATTACTCTTTGAAGAGTACAGAAAGGTTCAAGTGCTCTTAACCTGTAGCTATTTTTAACTGTTTTAAATAATCAGAGATTTCACAGGCACTGCAAAAGAGCACTCCACGAAAAAGCAGGTGGGGGAATGGAGCAGGTTTCACTTATACTGGAAGTATGAAACTGTGTGTCTTTGTCAGCTGGAGGTCAGAAACAGGTTCCTTACATATTTTTTAATATCATAAAGGAAGGATTGTAAAAGCACTAATTTAATTCCATAAAGAGAAAAGTTATTTTCTATGGGGCACAATGTGGGGAATGGTTAGATGTAGCGCATTGCTGTACCCCTCCAAGGTGGAACAAGCAGGGGAGGAATTGGAATTCTACTGTCAGCCTTGAATGCAACCTTCTAGTGCTCTGCTATTCCACCAAAGCTCCTTGTTTATAGGGAATTTACACCATATGTGCAAACCCTCACGGCTTGGCGGAAGGTAGCCTTAGGCATAAAATTGCATGCCTGTAAATACCTAATTGTTGGTACAACAAAATGCCATATGCCACACTAAAGCTGACAGGCTCATTTCCAGTAAAATCAATGTGCATAAAAGCTGCACTGAAACATCTTTACCAGAGCAAAGAAAAGCAGAGTCTGGCACCAAGTTTCAAGAATGGTTTACTACGGTAGTGGGTCTGGCTGAGCTGCTTTTCCCCATCCAGCCCTCATGCTGCAGTACTGGGAGCTGGAGGGTGTTGATAAC
>WTSP01001818.1:0-53100 GCA_025331215.1 Actenoides lindsayi | reverse complement strand
CCCTCCCACCCCACCATGCAGTTCTCCAAGAAGTACCAGACTGGGTAAAAACACAGGCTACTATCACCTCCACAGCTACAGGGTGAGGAGATCCCTTACGGTTTGCAGGTGCTTCAGGAATTGGTCCAGATTGTGTGTACCCTGCACTGGCCATGTTCTAGTCTACAGGGCATGGTAAAAAGAAAAAATAATAATAAAAAAAAAAATAAAAATCTGTTCTGCTCCCCCTGAGAGATGTTGAAGAAAGGCTGGCACAAAGTAAAAGCCTTCCATTTGGCTCTGGGTAGAACAAGCTGTATGATCATATATATATATATATGTATATATACATATGATGGTGTCTGCCTCTTTCTAGAGAGCAGCTGCACCTTAGAAAGGCTGATCTCGAGGGAGATCCTAGAGCACTGTTAGGCTTCCTGGCACGCAGCCCTCAGCCCAAGGCTCACCACCCTGCAGGGCAACAAATTCATCAGAATACCAATCTGCTAGGGACAAGTGCTGACAGCATGAGAGGAGTGTCTGATGTGTTCCCTATAGAGCCTGGCTGCTAACACCCAGAGGAAGATGAGGGTAGCCCCTTGTCACATGGCGCACTAATCCGCCTTTTGCATTAATCCTAAACCCCAAAGGACGAAGAGGTGGAGCAAGAGTGACCCAAGGCGACAGCATGACCTAATGGAGTCTATGGGCTCAGCTCCCACCTTGCAAAGAAGAAGAGGTCTAAAGATGCTCATCCAGTGGAGGGGAGGAGAAGGAATCAGGGAAAGCTTAATAGACTGGTTCAAAATGCCACCGCAGGCCCCATCCCAGTGTAGGGAGGAGAACGGGACAGGACCCGTAAGGGGCTTTATTCAGACGAATGCTTGTGGAGGCGATGACGAGGAGAATCTAATGTGCTTACTATGAGGAGAGACAAAATACAAGATAGGGGAGGAGATGTCTGCAGCATCCCAGGCTCAGGGCTCAAAGAGCGTAGTGAGGCCCTCTCCATCCTCATTTTCTATCACGTCCGTCTCCAACGATGGCTTCACTTTTTTGAAAAGAGATGGGAGGTTCCGGATGTGAACCTCCTTGCGGAACTGCTCTGCGAGGGGCTTCTGCATAGGACAGAGACAGGCAGGCATCAGTCATGACAGCCTTCATACCCACCCTCAGCCCAGAGGCAGACCCCAGATTCTGAGCAATCCTGAGGCCCACACCCTGTCCTTGTATCTTGGGAAATATCAGGCCCGATCCTTCCCAAGTGCCAGGGCACTGAGGTAACCACCAGTGCACCAGCTCCCCAGCTTCTAATTCAATACCAGCAGGCTCCAACGCCACCATCCTCACAAAAGCCCAGCACCCACCTAGCAGCTTCGTTCAAACATTTTTAACACCCTGTTCCCCGGGCACCCTTGTGGAAGGAAGGTACCCCCTGCTCCTCAGAAGTCACTGCAGGAGGGGCTGCTCAGTCTGTGCTGTCATCCCTGCTGTACCTCCAGGTTGAAGAGAGACAGAACAAACTGAGAAGATTCTGCAACAGTTTCCTGTCTGGGAAGCAGGGTGCTGGGGAGATGCAGGCAGGCAGGCCACCCAAATCTTCCGCAGGGTACAGGCATGAAACTGGTTTGTTTTGCTCCAGGATATCACTTACCCCAATGCAACCTGCGATGAGGCGTTTGAAATGATCCTTCCGGCGCTTGTCTGCCACCTTCTGCAGTGTTGGGTTGAGAAGCTTTGAGTCAAACTGCTCCAAAGAGTCCCTCTGGATGTCTGGGACCTGCTCCATTACTGCCTTCAGCTCAGCGTAGCGGGGGCGCTGCAGGGAGACATACAGTTAACACAGCTCTTCTAGAGGAGTGGCCCTGCCCTCCCTGGGGGGGGTCACTGGCTCCTCTGCCCCTTCCCCAGCAGGCATGGGAATAGCTTTTCACTACTTCCAAAGACAACCTCACATCTGGATAAAGTGCAGAATTTCTCACCAAGGCCTCGTAGATCTGGAAAGCCAAGTGGACAAGAGCCGCCATGCAGCCATCATGCTGCCCGTGTATCTGTAAGCCCTTCAGCACGCTTGTGAAAAACCAGGACACAGCATCGGGCAGGAGGTTTCCTGGAAGCACCTGGGGAAGAGGCGCAGTCAGCACAGAAGCAGGGCACTGACACATGACTGACTTTCTGCAGCAGCTTGGTCTTCCCGAGGGAGAAAATGCCCAGGGTTGAAAAAAAGCCACGCTGCTCACTACATTCAAAGCTTCCTTTCCCAACCCTGCCAGAACAGATCCCTTCTTCCTCCCAGAGGTACCTGTTTGAGCAGCGGCCAGCAAAGCTGTGTTGTAGTTCTCTGGCAGGACAAGGTGTCCTTCCAGGAGAGGGATGTGTAGGCAGTGATCAGCACTGCAGTGCAAACATCCTGAAAAGGAGTCAGAGGGAAACCAGTCAAAGGAATGATCTCCCACATCCAGCATTCAAACATGAAGAGAGCCAAGAAGCAATCCAGGGACTCTGCAGAAGCTCTTCAGGGCTATCTCCTGAGAATCTGCATGCTGCTGCTGCTCCAGCTGAAGGTGCTCAAAGGCACCCAGTGTACACCACCATAGCCTTGAGGAACCAATGTCAGGCAATCCTGCTCCCTTCATTTCCCCTGGAAAGGCCCTGGAGCACCCATGGACTCCCATCAGCTGCTACTCTCAAGTCACTGTGAAAGCTTCCGCAACAGCTTCTGAGGCATCCACAGGAGAGGCAGAGTACCAGGGTACCAGGATGAAGATACTCTGCATGGTGGGCTGTGTTAACACTGTGGCTCCTGCTCCAACTCTGGTAGATTTTACAGGAGAAGAAAAAAAAAAAAAAAAAAAAAAAAAAAGAAAAGAAAAAAAGCTGTGTGATGTTGGTCCTCGAAGGCTGGAGCTTGGGATGGAGGCAGAGCCTCACCTGCAGAAAGGCTGAAACACTGTAGCCAGATTACACTGGATCCCAACCCCCATTGGCTTTGTGGCTTCTGCAACCATTAACAAGGCCCTTAAAAAACATGTATGTTCCCAAGAGAAGATGCTCATACTGGGGAATGCTTCAGCAGCCTAGATCCCTGTGGCAGCATCTGGCTGCACCACAGACAAGTGTGACAAAGACTAGAGAGGAAGGATGGTGGAAGTCAGAGCACCCGCTCTTACCTCTTGCTTCATCAGACACTTGCCGAGCTCGGTGAGCTCTGCGCTGGCAGGGGGAGTCACCTCCGTGGCCATCGCCTCATCATCTGCAGAGCAGAGCAAAAGCAGCATTGTGAACGTGGCCTCCCAAGGACTGAAGGAGACACGGAGGCACAGTGAGAACTAAGCTGGGAGCCAGGAGCTAGGATACAAGATTGGTACGCTGACACAGCTTGCAGGAACATCCCTCTCCAAGCAGAAAGCACCCACCCTTTGTGGAGCAGGAAGCGCACCCAACTAGCTGCCTCCAGCTCTCGGGAGGACGGTGCACACCCCCTCTTTTCTCCTCAACTCTTTTCTTGGTACTTTAAGAATCAGTTTCTCCAACATGCTACCTGTGAACCCATCAGCACATTTGTTCCTGGGCTTGGCTGGGTTTTTCTGTGGCCCGCAGACACACTGGGCAAGGCAGAGCTGAATGCTTCTTACCAAGACTATACCTCTCACACAGAACTTCCAGCAACGGGCCAGTCTCTCCCTCAAGAAATGCATGAAGAAATGGGAAAAGTGCTTGTATACACCAAGGGCAGAAAAGGCATTTACTCACCCTCTCCATCTACAGCAGCAGTAGTGTTATGCTCGACACCTTTCTTAGAAACACAGCAGACAGCTGCAAAAAAACAGCTGTAGGTCAGAGAAGGGAACAGAACATGCAGGAATTATCCTACAGACTCTGTGGGCTCACATCTGCTTCAAGGTACCCCAGCTCCTACAGAGTGTCTGAAGAATCTGAAAGCCCAACAGAAAAGCCAAATTCTATGCTACCTGGAAGGCTGCGACACCCCACCCACAGAGGAATCTGCTGCACAGTGGCTGCTTTGAACTACTGAGAACCAGGAATGTGCAAAACCATTTTGAAGCCTGTAACATGAGAAGAACACCACCTTAAGGCAACAAGGCCAGTCAAGAAAGGAGACAGAAGGCTGAGAATCTATAAACTCTATGCCAAGTCAGTTTTCCTAGCCTCTCTGATCAAAGCCCCGCTGATACGATGTTGGAGAAAGAGAACACAAAGAAGGGAGATTGCTTTGGCTGAGGGACTCCTCCCTTCTGTCTGGGTAGAAACATGGCAATTGCCAGCAATAAAACTGCCCAACACTCAGGTTGTCCACCAATTGATGTCCCATATGGGCTCCAGTACACAGAAAGGAAGAACCCAGAGTCAAAAGGAGGACTGGACTCTTTAACAGATAATAGTGCCAAAAACATGAAGCCCTAAATGCCAACAAAACCAACAGGAAACACGTATCTTCTGAAGATTTTTAGTTGATCCCTTACTAGGTTTTAACCAAGATTTTGATAGAGTTAGCTGTCTCATGCCGAGCTTCTATGGATTATTTTAAATACTACTGGCCATTATAGTTAAACTTGGAAATTCCTGTTGTCCTCCCAAGGAAAAACTTCCCAAATTATCCTAGCTTGATTTCACTTACTGATGAGATCCATGACTTCTCGGGTCAGCAGCCTCACCAGCTGTTCCTCAAGCATCTCCTGAGATTCAGGGTTGTCATCTGCAGCATCATCCTCACTGAGGAGAACAGGTTTTAGGTGAAGGGAGCTCATGTCTTAAAGTATCCCCTCTGCTCAAGCACAGGGAATGAGTCACCATCAGGGTAAAGACAGTGTTTTCCAGCCTTCTGCTGGCAGGGCTGTTCCCTGGGCAAAAGGCCATGTAAAAGACCAAAGCTCCATCCCACTCCATCCCCATTTCCTCTCATTTCAAGGAGTGTAAGCTTACCAGAGCATGTTTCGCTGGTTGATCACCTGCCATTTCTGAGACAACCTCTGTTCAAGACAAAAGGGAAGATTCAATACCTTCCTAAGAAGTCGTGCTGGATACAATGCAAAGAGGCCCAAGTGATAGCTGCTGATAGAAGCACAACAGCTTTAAACCTCATGCCAAGCCCCATTTTGAATGGGACAAGAACTGCTACCAACTGTGCTGACGATGCCATGGCTGTGCTGGCTGTACGAATCTAAGTGACCTGTCAGGAAAATGAGAGGACCAAAAAACCCCTACAGAAATTCTCAGGGCTGAAGGATGAGGAGCCAATATCCACAGTTTTGAATTCAAAGCAAGGGGTGCTGTGCTAGAGCCAGGGTTCAACATGCCTCAAAAGCCCCCTCCTAAACAGCATCTAAATAATTAAGACTCAAGGCTCTGCTCTTGTCACTACAGGCTTTGGAGAGACAGACGTTCCCACGTTGCTGCCAGAGGCTACAAGGAGTCTGGGCTGCCAAGGAACAGGCATTGAACAAGCTGTTGTCTTACCATGTGCAGATAGGTAAAGAGTGGTCCCAGCATAGGGCAGACAAGGGTTTCATAGTATTCTGGAGGGCAGGAGAGTACCAAGGGCTTCACAAACACACCTGCACAGACCAGTTAAGGAAGAGATCAAGCACATATGACCAGCTGCTAGGGAAACTGCAGCACACCACCCAAAACAGCCCATTCCACTGGGAAGCCAAGTGACAGATGCCTCAAAGCCCATCTTCTCACAGCCCTGAATTAAGAAGTGGCATCTCTATAGAGCAAGAGCATGAGGTATTGAAGTCCCTTCCCCTGAGAAAGCTGAGGGTCCTTAGCCCATATTTCCTATCTGTGAGACTGAACATCCAGCCCTGGAAAGTGTGTTGGAAACCCCAGATGGTCTCCCACACAAGCACAAGTCTAGTCAGACACCCTACTGCCAAGTTCCTACACTATCCAAGCCCCCTTGTCACCCAGAAGGCACTGTCCACCTCTCACGGTGCCTCCAGCACTACACTACACATTCTCTCTGATCCCATGCACTGCGGTTTCTCCTCATGCCCTTCTATGCTCACATCTCACGCACACCAGGTGTATCCCTGTTTGTTTACCTCCTCAACCACCTTTCTTTGACTTGGCCATACTGGAAAATGATGCAGGTTTTCAATTTATGTGTTCAAAGCCTCCCTGACTGGCCTGACACAGCGACAGAAGGATACGAAGCATGGGACGCAGTCTGTAATCGGGAATGTTGTTGAGGTTGTTGAAAGCTGAGCTGAGGAGCTGGTTGGCAAGACCCTCAACGGTGTAGAAATCCTGCTGCATGGAGGGGCCTGCATTTCCCAGGATGTGGAAACTTCAACAAAAAAACCCAAAACAAACAAGTTAGTTTCAAGTCTGCTGGTTAGAGGTACCATGCCTCTGGCCCGCAAAGGTTACAAGTACTATAATCTTGAGATTAGATAGTTGCCATGTTCTTAAACAAATACCACAGAGGAATTTTAGCACAGTATCTCTCTTTTCCTGGCATACCTGCAGGGGGACAATGAATTAAGCACTTAAGCACTAAAATGTGGTTTCAAGTGCTGATATATCCTAACACGTGATTAAAAGTGTCAAGAGACACAAAGCAGGTCAGGATAGCAGGTAAGTGCTCCAATCTGACTACCTAACTGTGGAAGAGCTAAAAGGAGATCCATGTTTTGAGGTACTTTTTCCAGTGACTGTGTTCCATGTGTATGCAGCAGGTTACAGCCACCAGGTACAGTTTACCACTGCAGCTTGTACTTGGATATTACAGGATACAGCTCCCATGAAAAGCCTAACTCTAGAAGAAGTCAGCGTGCAGCAACAGCCTACTGCTCCAGCTCTGCAATGTTGGACTGGGGGGGGAATATCTGGTGCTCTTACCAGTTGTCGTAGAGGGTACAAAAGAAGCCCTGCATCCTTTCTAAGACTGTTTTGTAAACAGGAGAGTCATAAAGCTCCAGCAGAGGCTGAGGGAGACCTGTGGGAAAGAATAATCATCAGCTGCATGAATGGGAGAGTGCAGTCAACATTCAGAACATGCCGGGCAGGCCCCAACCAGCTTGACAGCAGCGAGGGAAGCACCTGGCAAGATCAGTGTGCAGCCAAGTGGGAAAAGGTGCAACAACCCTGAGCAGAACCTCCACTCACGAGGTCAGCCAAGTTCAGGCTGGTTGTACCCAGAGCAGAGGTGTTCCCACTAAGATTGTTGTGACCTTCTCATTTCTGCAAAGCAAAACTTACTGGAGCTATCAGAGCCCAGTCAGAAGCAAAAGTGACAGTTGTGCAGCTCCTCTGAGAGCTCATCCCCTCAGGTTTGTAATTCATATCTGTCAGGACACAACTATGATATTAAGAAGTTTAGAGCAGTGATCAAGGCCCTGCTGCTTTATGTGCAGTGGTTCAGAGTTTATAGGTCATAGAAAACAGGTAAAAGAAGCACCTCCTCATTTTACAGCTAGGAAACAGAGATAACAATATATCACAATCTGTCAGAATCATAGAATCACAGAATGGTAAGGGTTGGAAGGGACCTCTGGAGATCACCTAGTCCTACCCTCCTGCCAGAGCAGGATCACCATGGGCAGGCCACAAAGGAACAGGTCCAGGCAGGTTTTGAAAGACTTCAGAGAAGGAGACTCCACAGCCTCTCTGGGCAGCCTGTTCCAGCGCTTCATCACCCTCACAGTAAAGTTTTTCCTCCTAAGGTCACCCAGTTCTGCTTGGCTGGAAAGGCTTCTGTGTTCACAGGCTCACCCCCATTTTGAGTTCCAAAAGCCTGTAATACATTGTTTGGAACCAAATGGCAGGGCCATACTGCAGGACTTGGCTCTTGCCCTCCAGGACAGGTCTCTGTACCAGCACTCAGTGTTCCTGCTGAGCACTAATTCTGCTCAGACAATTACAGTACTCCCAGTCTCTCCAGCCTGAAACGCCACGTTGCAGAGACAACCACTCAGCTGGGATAAGCAGTTTGGTAGGGTGCCCTTCATTTCATGCAGGAGAAACCAATTTGTCTGAGACCAGAAACTTATTTAACTTCCTCATTTCATGAGGTTCGAATCACAGCTGAGCTGCAAATACCATGAAGAAGCTGTCTCTCCAGCCTCTTCACTTCCACTGCTGTTGATGGACCACTACCCCAAACACTTCTGAGAATCTGCCCACACATTCCTCCCAAAGAGAAGCCTCTTACCTAGGATGGCATTCTTTTCCACCTCCAGCATGTCTAAGGCCTTTGCAAATGTTTCGCCCAGCCTAGCCACCATCTCTGGCATGTAGAGATTGTTGTGAGTCCTGAAACAGAAGAGCACTTGTTTATATTCATGTGGGACAACCTCTTTTGCCCTTGACAGTGGGATCCTCTCCTTCAGCTTGTGAACAGCTCCTCTGAGGCAGATGATGAGGAAGGTGAGACCAAGCACGTGTGCATGGGATCCCCCTTCCCCACCTGCAAAAATATTGGGGAAACTCATTCAACAGAGACATGGAGTGACTCCACCTCATGTCCTGAACCTTCTGGCTGCCCCTTACACTTAGTTCACCCCACCCCTTGCAAGCACTAGCAGTAAAAACTCCCAGCAATTCTCCAGGTGATGCTGGCAACAGCTTATTAGCTTGGCCAAAGGGATCAGAGAATGTATTTTATAAACTGACAAGACATGGATTCTGTATCTCAAAAGATCTTCTACACCTAAGGTCCCTGCAGAGGGAGGGGCTCTTTCAGCTCCAAAATACACATGCTGCCCCCAGGGATGGGTCACAGTCCCCAGAACAGCAGGTGGCATTGGGGGCACTTGAGGGAGAACATCAGTCTGATCAGATGTTACTCACAGCAGACACATGTGCCCCCTGGACAACCGTCCAGCTGGGAACAATTCTGCATTATCAGAGGGCGGCCAGGCTCCACTCAGCACAAGGGATACCAATTCAGCCACGGGTGGCTGGTTCTTGCCATCCAGGCCAAAACGGGTCCCCTCCTAGCCAGGGTACTGACACTAAGAGCTGGACTTGGCAGGGGGTGTCTCTCTCACCTACCTCTCTCCTTTGAGACCTCAGACCTCCACTCTGGGTGTCGCCAGCTGCACACAGCACAAATCCTGCAGCCTCCTCCAAAACTGCAATGCCATTGTACCTGCTGCTAGAGGTGATCAAGGGCAACTCAGTATCTCCCCCTAGAGCAGCGTTTCCCAAAGCAGGGGGGTACATGGGAATGGCTGGGGGAAGGGAGCGCAGACAGACCTCAGTATGTTCTCCAGAGTCTCAGCTTTCACTCATGTCTTAAGGATTTTTTTAAATTATTTTTTTTTAAATTTTATTTTTAGTTTTTAAATTCTTTTTTGGAAGGTCTATGTTCACAATCCTGGCAACTTTGATGCAGTGACATCTGTCTGAGGTTGCAGAGAGCCTGAGTTAGCTCTGAACTGGCAACTATCCCATTTCTCTCTGCAGGTGTTAAAATACTTCCCTGCTCACCGCACGTGAGGAAGGCAAGTATGTACGTTTCATAAGAAAGGGCTCCACAAATGACTTCTTAACGACTCATACTCTCATTCTGGGCTGGATCTAACACCGTGCAACGGGCCTCAAAGGGGCACAAGCTGGTTTTACTTTCCCAGGAGGAGGCAGGGAGCAGCCCAGCCTCCACATAAGTATGGATAATGCTGTTCCACTGGCTCAAAAAAGCAAATTAAAATTGCATTTTTGCTTGAGGCTATCCTGAAACCTAGCTACTAAAACCCTATCCTCTTGTATGTCTCCTGCCTGCTTCATGCCAGTGCTGACTTTGCCTCACACTGGGCAGAAAGGCAGTGGGGTTAACCCAAGGCCTGCAGAATTGTGGTGGTGAACCTTAAAATCTCACTGCTCTAACCTTAGCAGGATGGGCCTGTCATATCCTGAAGCTGTGGTCATAGTTCTTAGTTGTTTCAGAGTCCTTGAAGCATTTTGTCAAGTTTGACAGCTGGGAGAGCAAGTGTTCATTCACAGGCTGATCTCCCTTAATTAATACTTTAGCAAGGTCCTAGTGGTAATGGAGAGAAAAAGGCTAAAAGCTGCTCCCTAAGGGAGTTAAAAAAGCTTCCGACAGCTCTCATACATGATGAAAATGTAGCCCCTAGGCATGTTCCAGCTGAGACTCTCAGCAGTGAGCAGCACTCCTAGGCATCCCACACACAGAAGAACACAGAAAAACAAAATTCAGGAAACATTTATGCTTTAGGAAAGACGAGAAAAGGATATGTCAGGACTTGGGGGATTTTCAGTGATAGTCACAGCTCTGCTGGAAAGAATGTCTGATGCCTACAGAGATGGGCTTGAAGGCCAGAAGATGAGTCCTTTAGGACAGTCCATGCTTGAAGAATCTTTATCCAAAGCTGGAGCCGTCTACAATGTAAAAGCCTACAGCATCTTTGTCTATGCAACAATCCACCAGCATTAACGCCTTGGTAATGTCAGCATCTCATCAAGAGGAGTTCCAAAAAAGCCTTTGTCCACGCAAAGCTTTTGCTGAGCCTGACCGGTCCATTTGTAACAAATCAGGAGCAAATCCCAGCACAATAAAGGTGCTGCGCCAATCAGTTCATGCAGCTACTGACTCCAGAAATGTGCCTTTATCTAAAGGTGGCTTGAGATCATGATTTGGGTTTAAGTTCAGGAGAGAAAAACTTAAGCCAGGAGCTAGAAAGCACACAGAGGCAGTGAGATATGGCAGAGGACAGGAGACTCATCAATCAAAAAAGCTGCAAGCAGTGATTAATAAAAAAATAAACTGGTAAACACAGCTATCAAGACCAAGTCAAATAAGGGTAGGCACAAAAAGATGCCACTCAAAGCTACCCTATTTTTCCTTGTTACCTCAACTCCATCTCACTCCTCTGGGCTATTTGGTTTCACCCACAACCTACTTCAGGCTACTTATCCTAGCAAAGACCCAATTGCTAAACAGCTTTCACTGCTCTGTCTGCAAAACGCAGCAGAAGAATGCCACACAACAGCCAGAGAGCAGCAGACCCAACTGCTCAGCCTACAAGACACCTTTTTTATTTTGCATACTGGAGCCTGACTCGCTGCTCAGTTCAGCTGCTCAGTAGGATCCATGCTGCTGCTACTTGCAGATCTGCTCGCACAGCAACCAACACAATCTGTGAGGACTTCCACATCTGCTTCCTGCATACACGAGCAACACTGCACCTTGCTTATCCCCACAGAAAGCTGCCTAATGGCACAGAGATAAGAGAAGCATCCATCCTCAAGTAGTAATGTAACTATGTTCCTGAAGGCATTCTTGACACAGGCAGCTTTTGAGCCAGACAGCCTTCCACACAGCTCTGTACTTCCTGCCTGCTGTCAGGCTGCTGCAGATTCCATATTCTCTCATGTAATCCATATTAAAGAGAGCCTGAAGAAGCAGTACATGGAAAAGTCACTCAAAGCCAGGAAAAAACACGTAAGAAGCTCCACAGCACAAGTTCCAACTACTCAGAACAGACATGAGCATCATCAACATTTACACTGAACAACTATGAGCTTGCAGTTATCACAAAAAGGCCTCTGCATCCAGAAGCAGCCAAGAAAGGTATGAGGTGGAGGATCTACTGTTCTTAATACATCATTCATTGGTTCTTGTTGGAGCATGCAGCCTTACAAGCCTGGACACCTCTGAGTGAAGTACAGGTGGCTCCATATACGTTACTACCACAAACTCAGAAAAGATTTTGGTCTGCAAGGGAGATGCTCAAACAACACAGATGCATTATCTCAAAAAGCAGCCAGAGAGCCTCTTTCTTTATGTAGATGGGGAAGCACTGGCAATAGAACATAGCTCTTGTGTTTTCCTGGAGGTGGTAAAAAAGAAGACACAGAATTTCTGCTTCTTTACAGGCAGTGACAGAGTTTGACAAGCTTCCTTAGCCTGCTGTAACAGAGATCCGAAGTGTTTTTAGTAATGTGTAAGTTCTGGCAGGAACAGCAATCCCACAAGCAAAAAGTCTGTTGCAGGCTGTTCAGTCCGTGGGCACTGGTTTAGTTGGTCTCCCACAATGGAGAGTACATTCCAGGCTCTGGAAGAAATGGTTATGAGGCTATCTCTACTCAAGCAACTCTACTCCAACCCAACCTCTCCCAAAAGCTCATTGATAGAATCTTCAGCCTTACAGGACAAAATGCAAAAACACTTCAAGCACAACTTCACAGCCTTAACAAGACGGTTCAACCCAGCTCACTGGCTGCAATACCACCTGCTGTGCTACACAGAGCTCTGTGGTGAGATGCACGGCTAGGGTAGGGGAAGATGGCACGTGCTTGTCCTACCAGTCCAGCATGCTGCTGCTCACTGGAAGCGGCACAGTCCTGAGCTCAGTGACTACCAAACATACCTGACTAGACAGTGCTCAAGTAAAAAGACCCCTTTCCTCACAGACCTGGGAGCTGAAAAATCTAAGTGGATCTGCACGTGCTCTTTTCCAACAGGCTCAAGCCAAGGACAGAGCCTCAAGTTTTCAAGTATGTAACACACAGTGTTATCTCACAAAACTGCCCCCATAAGCCTGGCAAAATCCCGGTGTCAGCAGCTACCCCGAGACAGATTCTTTCTATTTAACTTTGGGAACTGTGTTATTCAGGGTTCCCCTTTTCTGCCTTCTCTCGCTCCCTCCTCTCTGGCTGCCCTAGATGTACACAGCACCAGTGACGCAGAGAGGCACTGCAAGGTAGCAACAGCCTGAGAGTATGCATCCACTGATTTCAATAGCAGACAGTGCTTCAGGAGGCTGGTGTTCATGTTCAGCAAAACCAGCTTAATTTAACACGGAAGAAAGAACAATGCGAATAGGATGCGATGAGAGCTGGGACTGCCCTGGTGGTGACTGGAGAGGTGGCCTTGTAGGGGCTGAGGGCAGAGCAGAGATGTTAGTCGAGAAATGATTAACCGGGTGGCATATTTACAGCAGTGGAGGTGGGGCAGGCAACCCCAGCCCCAAGCTCCCATTGGCTCTGATGAATTCTTGTAGGTCAGGCCAACAAACATTCAGAAGGCTCCAGTTTCCCCAGTGCCATTCCCCACTGTGAACAGTCAGGAACAGTACTTGGGTACCTGTGCCAGCCCGTGTTCCCGCTGGCTTCACTGGGAGAACATGCTCCGAGCATGTATTTATTGCAGTTTGGCTTTCGGAGATTCTTAAGTCAACATAAATGATTTCAAGTCAACTTGACCCACCTTATAAGAGCGAGTAAGTTGTCAAGAAGCTTCAGGACCTGCTCAGTGCAGGGATTACGGTAAATTGGACTTCCACTGGGCATGTATCCCAGCAAGAATCCTCCAGCTTTCGCCTCCTCAGTAGCAGCAGGCCAACGAGCTCGTTTCACAACTCCCAGAATGGTGTACACGCAAAAGCTTATCTGTAGCAAGAGATGCAGAGAGTGTTTTTTAGCCAGAGCACAACCTGAATAAATAGGTTTTCAGAGAGATCCATCATTATCCCATCGCAAAGAGAATATTCTGCAGTAAGACAAATCTGTCTATAGGGGCAAACTGGTGGGTTTGCCGACAAGACATGCTACATTCCATCATCTTCAGTGACCCTCTGGCCATGGCAGGATGGCCTAGGAACTTGCAATTAGACAAAGCATCGATACCTATGAGTCTCATGAGTATGCAAGCAACCACATAGGTTGCCCTCTAAAAAGAGGGGTCTACACCATCATTTAATCTCCTTCTTGTACTGAGATCGATGTAGCTATCTGTGATGACAGCGGTCAAACTGCATTAGCTTCACATCACAGCTCAGTGGACTACATTTCAGTGTCTTCTACAGACCTAAAGACATCAACTCCACTTTCAGTCTGTCCAAGAAATGAAGACATTTCACTAAGAACTCACACAACACAAATCTCCTTGGATTAATTTTAATTGTATTCCATTGCAGACTCAGCAAGATGCTTTCCACTGTGCCTTGTTCAGGAAGCACAATTCACTGCACCGTATTTCCAAAAATCACATAAACCAATTGCTTCTCCAAAACCAAACTCTGCTACACAAAGAGTAGGGAACAATGTGCTTCGCTCTGCTGAATAATCTGTTTTTGCATGGTCTACGTGCTCATTACTATAGCTTAAAGAGGCAAAAGCCAGCCTGTGTTTTGCCATCTGAAAAGCCTACTGATTTGCACGCTAAAGAAGCGGGTAATCAGGACAGATCTTGTATGTAATCACAGTAGAAATGGGGGATGGAAGGAGGCAAGTCGCATCTTGTTAAGGATGACACCTCTCCTGGCAATGATACTCACTCTAGAGCGGTTCAGGCCACTAGGATCCTCCAAAACTGGATCAGCAATTTTGTTGTCCGCACCCACGTAGGAGATAAAGGCTTCAGGATCCGAGAGAACTCTGGCACCAGCAAAAGACAGCAAAGGAAATTATTGTTTATCCCAGGGAATATTCCACTGTCAGTAAACATCTTCACAAATACAGAGCAGGCTAGAGAGACTAGCCAGTGTTCCACACTGTACATGAGAACATGATAAAAAGCACCAGAGACATGTGCACTCTCCAAACATCTCCAGTCCTCTTGGGCTGTGGGGACCTAAAACTTTTGAATCACTCAGGAAGAGAGCCCTGCTGGGAAAACTCTGGTGCATGCCCAGCTTCCCAGGGCTGTGGGACACCTCAGCTTTAGTGAGGAGAGCTCAGCTTCCTAGCTTCTCCTGGAGATGTGCAAGACATCTTTTATTTCTCTTTTTCTGCTGGGCAGTGTTCCGTTATCACTTTATACAACTCTTACCCAGTAATTTTCAACAAACAGCATTTAGACTTAGTTGGCAGTTTCTGAACTGTGGAAGAGCCATTACCACAATGACTGCCAAGAGCACAGGAGGTCACAAGGCACCCCCACCCCCATCACTTGGTTTGCACATTCCCTTATTGGGCACGACATGACCTCTGCCACACCTCCAGCTCAAAGCTCAGAAAAATGACCCATACCTCTGCATCTCCGGGGAGAGCCATAGGCCAGCAACAGGAGCCATGAGCTCCTCCAGGAAAGCTTTCTGCCTCTCATAGTCCTTGAACTGGTTGCTGATGAGGACGAGGGCCTCCATAAGGGCACACTTCTCCATCTGCGTCAGAAGTAGCTCGTTGGAGAGCAGCTGCTTCACGTGGTTGTACAACATCTCAAAGTTTGGCTAGAAAACATCCAAGCAGAAAAGTGTCACACACTTTGTGTGGAGGAGGGCCACTGGGTAGGCAGACGTAGAGTGTACCGTGCTACAGAGAACAGCTGGAGGAACATCTCTAAGTTACCTTCCCTTTACATAGCCATCTCCTCCTCAGTCTCAAGTTCTCTGAAGGTTCAGTCTAAAAGAACCTCTTTCTTCCCTACCTCTCTATCATCATCCTGCATCCATTATACTTTAGTCTTTAGAATGACTGAAATAAGCAGAGGCAACCTCCCTCTTCTCGGCAGTCACATCCCTTACAGCAGTGTCACACCTCAAAATAGTTCTGGTGCTTTTATTTGCTCACAGAAAGTACTTTGCTCCTTTGCCAGACTTAGGCCTCTCACATCTCTTTGCTCACAACTGGGTTAATAACATCCATACAGTTATCACTATCTCCATAGGAACGGCTGAATGTCTTCCCTACCCACTCTAGTCACAACCATCTCTTCCTGTAGCTTTGTGTAAGAGTTAACAATCACCCCCTTCAGCAAAGTCATCTGAACGTATTTTGGGGCAGCCCGGGGCCTTTGGCTCCTCCAGTCAGGTTGTTTGGCTTGGCCATGGGAAAGAGAGAGCTGTAGTTCACGGACCAGCAGAATGGGACTAAGACAAACCTACTAGTTCTTAGCAGCTATTGCAGAATGCAGACTACAGCCCCTAAACTACCTTAATTAGCATCCTCACAAAACGCCTTTGTTTAGACTAGCAATGTCTTATGGTGCTCCCATAATCCTAGGGCCACTTCACACAAACACCACTAAAGAAAGGAGTTCAGATCTATGCATGTCGCACGCAGGCTGTTTAGCTCAGCAAAACCAAACGAAACACTGGCTCATGGATTTTAAATTTACTTGGTTTTTTTTCTAGTTTCCTCAAGGTAATCCAGAAATCCAATACTCTCCTCTTGCTTCTACATTCTCTTAAGTAACAGATGAAAGACTGGAGATTAGTTATCGATAGTGTCTCCAGCTAAAGAATCAAGTGAAACCACCACAAGTGACAAAATAGAAATTCAGCAAATGTTCCCATAAAACAGATCTAGTGCTGCTTGTATCCTCTTCCTCATCATTTCTGCATTTAACTTATCACCTTTTCATTTAAGCCATCACTTTACAATTCAACTGTTGAGGCAAAAAATTTTAAGAAGGGAGTTGCAGGGAACAAAAACACTTAGCCATTTGCACAGCAAGAATGTTTCTTGGAAGAAAAGCAGGCTGTAGCCAAGGAAGCTGAAGATCCCACAAAATCCAGCTGAAACTGAGGCATGATGGAGTTGAGTTTACATACCAGGACAAGCTGAGGGTAATCCCGACACATCTTTATGATTGAGGAGCATGCATGCCTTCTCACATTCTTCACTGCTCGAGTTCTAGGAGCCTGGACAGACATAACAAACTTCAATGCAACAAAACAAAAGTTCAGACAAATGCAGGGTATCTTTTGAGAAACAAATGCATTACATACAGTTTTCTGCACTGTTGAATACAGATCAAAAAAAGTGTTTCCACACCCCTCCACCCCAAATAATCATGCAACAACCAAATTTCCTCTGGAGCAGTAGCCAACTCAAGAAGCCTGTACAGCTCAAACAAGCTGTACTCCAGAATCAAGGATGCCACGGATCTCACTATTTCAAGACTCCAAGCACTCCCTAGGTAACTGGCAGCTTTACAGCCACCCTTCACAGCCACGTACACCAACTACTGAAGAATATCCACAGCTAACGAAGGGATTTCACCCTCAGGCAGGCCAGCATAGACCAGGGGACTAAGTGCACTGGCCTTGGACCATGATTATGGCCTTCTAAGTTTGTGAGCCAATTAGGCTATGTCAACCAAGAAGAGATCTAGACTTCCCAGTTCTTCCCAGGATCAGGACTATACTTGAGAAGCCTACAACAGTGGAGTCTTCAGACTCAGCATGCTCACTAATAGAGTATGATTTGATCCACCCATTATAGATCATTAGTAGATTAACAATTCAGACGTACCTTACTTTCTTCTATAACTTCAAAGGTAACTGAAGTAAACAGCTGTGAGAAAAGGGAGGAAAATAAAACAAACCTCACATCATTTGTTAATATCTAGCACCCACGTACTTTGACCTTAAGGAAGAGATCCTAAGAGTTCAGTGCTATTTCATTAAAGCCAGCGAATAACCCCTGACTACGCTGGAAGATGAGTTATCAACACAGCGAGGCCTTGAAATAAAACCTGCTGTTTACTGGCCAGAATGTGCACTTAATATTAAAATTTAAGGTTAGGAACTACAAAAACTGTGTTTGACATTGTTTCTTCATGAAGAAGACTCAGTCTTCAGTTTTTCCCCCATCTTTAATATGAAGGACAGTCCTTCCCTGACAATAATGCCAAGAGGACTAACTCCTGCAGTTTAGTACAGGGGCCTTGCACCTCAAAAAGCTGACTTGATTTTAGTGTGGTCTGCAAGTACTTACCTTGGAAAGTACTTGCGGTAGGTATTCTGGTCGATAAGTGACAAATGGGAAGAGAGCAGAGACATTGGTGAGCACACAGGACAGGATGAGAGGATCCTTTGTTTCAAAACTAAGGACAAGCTGCAACAGATCTATGCCATCATTCACTGGGATTTCCTACAAAGGCAGCAAAAGGAAAGGAGGAGGAAAGAAAAAAGGAGGCATCACTCAGTACTTCAGCATGTAGCACCCATCCTGCAACTATCAGAGCCAGGCCATGGAGCTGCTGTTATCATATCAGGCCTTTCAGCTGAAGACAGCTCTTCTTAAAGCCTCAGTTTAACTGTGTGCTATGTGCACTTGCTGAGAGGAAAAGGAGTGGCATTGCCATCATTGGTAGGGAAGTCTTGAGATGTTCATCTCAAGTCTGCATACTATTGCTTGCACCTTCAGGAAAGGCAAATTACCTTTTGCTCAGTTTGGACCCCAATTCTCCTTTTGATTTTGCCCAACAGATTCCATTCTTAACCAACTATATCAACCCATGTAATTATTTTATCGTGATTAGAATGATGAACTAAAGTGCATTAGCAGTCTAATCTATTAATAAAAAAAAAAGTGAAAAAATAAAGTCAGTCTATATCAGACTGAGGAAAAAAATGCTTTCCATCTGATTTGCCTGCTGTTGAACAAAAAGCAGAGAGAAATTGCTTCTGATCTCCTAGTCCCTGAGCACGGGCTTTTCTCATTCAGTTCAAAGTTAAAAAAAACCCCATAAACCAACCAAACAACGAACTCCAAGCCCTTGAATCTAATCAGGGGGTAATTAAAAAGAATAAACTTTGGAAATTTCCGCTTAAGTGGTCCTATTCTCCTCTGGCAAGGCACTACATCAAAGCATGCCACCTGAGCACCTTCCTGTGACTTCTCATGGTCCAGTATCCAGAACCAAGACATGATGAAGAGTAAGGCAGTATGAGTTTGGTCCCATCTAAAGAAGGGTCACTACTCTTGAAAATCACTCACCAAACAACCTGTGATTTATCATGGAGGTAACCTGTTACTACAAACTTCTCATGGGCAACAAAACCCCACTCATGTCAACCCAGAGCAAGACAGGAGAGAAGACAAGAGCATCTGATACACATACGTCCTTATCCATGGTTCGAAACATCTGGCTGATGACGCTCTCTGAGAAGAAGGTCATGGCATCCCACTGCACAAAGGATGGAGAGAAGATGGAGCAGAGACCTTCGCCTGTCTTAGCTGAAAGGAAGAAAACACTGGAGCTTTCACCACGCTCCTCCCTGTACGCGTAACAGCAGGCTGATAAGCTCCCACACTACAACATCTTAGCACTCACAGGTATTTTTGCTCACAGTTCTCCCTGCAGATGCCTGGCAGAGATGCACTGGGAACAATTAAGATATTCCTGTGTGATTTGTCGCATTCAGGTGAAGGTTCCCAAGACATAAATCTGACCTTTGAGATACTATTAGGGAGCAACACCAACAAATCACAGAAGGGAAAAAGAAAAGGAGGGAGATCACATGCCCAGACTCAGCACTGCAGGCAACGCTGCCCTCGGCATGACTTTGCAGAGAACCAAGTGGCCTTCCTTCACAGGAAGAAAGCAAGGTGACTGACAGAGGGATTTGCCAGGCAGACAGAACTTCTCTGGACTAAAATAATGAATGTTACAGAGATAACAAGGTCCAAATAATTGTAAAATTCTACCAGAGGGATAGCTGCATCTGTTTTGCAGAGAGATCTTGGGAATGAAAAGGAGACAGAGCCCTTACATTGGCTATTCCATAGGCAAACTGCAAAGGGTAAATTTGGGGCAAGGTGGGTTTGATTTGATTTGATTTTGTGACCTTAAGTCTGAAAATCTAGTGTTGGGTCTTAGACCTAAATAAAAAGAAATTGGAAAAGGCAAAGTTTCTTCTTGACTTGATTTACAAAAAAACCCAAACAAACAAAAAAAACCCCAACAACAACATATCCATATCGGTTTTTTTTCCAGAAACTTACAGTTCATGGGTCCAGTATCAAAAGGAGCTGTGAGTTGGTACTTCAGCCATTCACCAGCCATTTGGAAGCCAGTTAGAGGGTCAAGACGACAAGCCATCCTCATCACCTCTCCTTGCTGGGCTCGGAAAGCTGCAGTGAAAAATCAGACACCATGCAACTAGCTGATGCTGCAAATGCTCCTTTCCCCAAAGCTCACCCGCAGCTCTGCGGACCTGGAAACAGGACTGTTGCTCTGGCAGTAGCTGTGTAATAAACTCAGCCATACAGTCAGTAAATGAGGTGTAACAGGATAGGCAAATTTTGAAGCAATTTAAATGGATCGAAAAATGATGGATTAACATAAAAAGAAGTGGAAAAAAAAGTAATATGAATTATGAAAATCTATGCTAAACGCAGGTTTACTAAAACTAAGCCTCTATTTTTCGTCAAAAACATTTCTTCAAACTAACTATATATGTTTGCTACTTACAAAGCACCATGAGATACTGAGATAGAAGACCAGCATTGGCTAAGTACCATTTCCTTCACCTAAACACACTTTTTCTACATTATTCAACTTAACCCAGTTCAGATTCTAGACTGACAAACTAATGCAAATTCAAAAAAATTCAAAGAAGCCTTGTTCTCAATTTCAAAGATATTAAAAGCAAAGTACAAAACAGGAATTTCATTTGTTCCAAAATATTCTAGTACACAACCACGCAAAACAACCAGCTCTGCTGACTACAGATGCAAACTGCATTGTTTAAAAAAAGCTATTTTATAACATAATTTTGTGTTTCAAACCAGTTTTATTTTCTTAAATATACAATACCTTCAACTCCCTAAAACTATTTTGAATTTTGGCTTTCTGTATTTAACTACTTTTTATATTTCCATCCACACAGATTTATTACAGTAAGTAAAAAATAAACTAATTAATAAGCAATAAAAAAATGCAACACTGAAAAATCTTCAAACATAGATGTAAAAAGTAAGAATTTCAGTAATTTATTATTAAGTATATCCTCCCAGCCACCAAGTGATCATGAAACTATACCAACCAGGGAGAATCATCCTTAGTTTTGGGAGGTAAAATACAAAAGGATAGAAAATGTAAAATTATTAGTATCTGGTGTTTCCTGTTTGCTGGTTTAAGATCATGATTAAATTTGGTTATTTTAATTACTCAACTCTAGCTACTGGTACTGAACCAGAAGGTTCTTAGCAGGACCAAGACAGATTTTCTTTCTGGAATGATATCTGAAGTCTTTTGTAAGCTGTCTTCCCTTCCTAACCTGAGAAGGACTCTGAGCTATTTAATTTCCTCCTCTAGGTGACCAAGAGGCACTATTTTCTTTGACACTAGTTAGCAAATGCTACTAGGCCACCTATTTAGCTTGCTATTGCAAACTAATAGCAAAAAGTAAGTAAAATGAAATGCCTGAGCTGCCACAGAAAAATTGTAAATTAATTTAACTCTAAGGTCCAGGCTGAAAGAGTCAAGACAGAAATGGAAGCTGTCAAGCCAACACGATAGGCTTCAAGCTCAGCCAGCAACTGAAGTTAAGAGGAAAGGCTCAGACAACAGCATCAACACAGAATGATGGCAACTTACAGTTGAAGAAAGCATTGAAGTCCTCATCACTGTCAAAATCAAAGCGTGAGTATTCACAACTGGGGCTGTCTGTTTTAGAGGGAAAGCCCACCTGGAGACAAAGCAGACAGAGTCAAGAAAGAAGTCACCCATCACACCTAACAGCAGCTTCAAGAAGACTGAGATAAGAAGCAGACAGTAAAATGTTGAGATAAAACAACTTGCTGAGCAGCCTGGAGATTGTGTCTCTAGCAGACAATAAAAGTGTTGTTTCTCCCCCACGATCCCTAGGTCATGTTCACTGAAGCACCTTCTCATACCTACCTGGCCGCAGTTCCCACGTACCTTCACTAGGTTGGTCATAGATGCACGGAGATACTTGGGAATCATAGCCAGCAACAAGGGGTCCCGAGACAGAACTTCATGCCGAAAGAGGGCTCCCCATGTGATCTGAGTGGAAGATCGCAGAAACTGGGGGGAGAAGAGAGAAAAGTGGGGAACAGAGGATTTCAGTGCTGGAATCTCCACTGCTACCATGAAGTGTTGCTATCAGAAGGCAAGAAAAAATTACACTGACTACTCAGTTGAGGCCAAGACACCTTGCAGGCACAACCCAAACTTCCAGAATGCCAAAAGTTTCTAAGTAAATATTAGGGCTGATGGCAAATTCTGCACTTTCTACTCAGCACCTGTGTCAGGCACTGTTCCTAAAGGAGTGGTAATGGCGGAGAAGCTAATCTGCCTTCCAGATATTCAGCTGAAATGGAGAGCCTGGAGAGAAATATTTGGCATGTGAAGTTCTGCAGCCTTCTACAGGTTAGCTCAATTATGCATTCATTCGTTCTTATATAGATGTACCCAAGACTTCCAGCCCTTTACATACCTGGCTGGGATGAGTTGTAAAGGCTAAAAACGAGTCAAGGTATTTTCCAAAGTTGGCTGGTGTTTCCACATCAGACTCCGAGCCCTGTTAGGAAGACAAACAATTTCAGACAAGATACAAACTCTTTGCCATGCTGGGCTGACAAGTGGTATGTCTCTGGGTAAAGCAGCAGCACTACATTCAAGGCCATAGACTGTAAAGGAACAGAGACAAAAACACTGAACAACCGTGATTTTTTTCTGAAACCAGTATTGCCTGAGGAGTAGCAAGCTATGCTGACCAGCCTGGGAGGTGCTGGAGACAGCACCACCCTCATTCAAGAAAAAACAGTAACTTCTCAGATACTGGAGTTCCATTAAACCCAAATTCATAACCAGTGCTGCTGCTTTAAGTCACAATTTTACTCCTGTTGGTCAAGCCCACTCAGCAGTACTGAAATGGAGCAATTTGCAATTGCAGAATTTTCCAGGCAAATACACACAAATGATTTGACTCCCATTCCTTCAAATGTTTCTGCATTTGAAATACAGATATCTCTTACTACTGACTTTACGGGAAGCTTCTCAGGAAAGCAAGTTTTGCCTGGAGCCATAAATTCAAGGTTTTGCTGCTCCTCACTAACCACAATATGATTCGATGCCCTCAAGATCCTTTTCCAGGAGCTGCACAGCTCAGTGCTGCCTCTCCCAAGTGAATCTGCATGACAGGACTCAAATCCTCATCATGTTACTTCATTATGGACTAACAGTTCCCACTGCCTAACAGCAAGTGAAGTCACTGAAAGTAATAGCACACCCTTTGTTTGCTGTCCATTTGTTTTAGAGATAAATTCTCAACTTTTTTTTTTATTCCCTGTGAGAATTTACTTTTCTCTGTCACTTGCACAGGCTGACTGCTGTCTCAGACTGCCCACGAACAGCATTTCTCAACAAGACTGCCTTCTTTACTGCAGAAGCACGGTGCTGAACGGAGGGAGTGGGAATTCAGCAACCAGTATCAATGTGCACCTTCATCTCAACATCAACACAAAGCATCGGAAAGATGAATAGCAGGAACAAAACCTGTTTATTCCTTCAGCTTGAGAGAATCCTGGTAGAACAACAAACTGAGTTATTTTTAATATGAACGTTTGAAAGTCAACACACAGGTAATTTCCTAGAGCAGCGGCAGACAGCAAGAAACTTCACCAATTTTCAGTGAAGCTTCAGCATTTTACAGAGGTTATAGATTATCCTTGACGACAGCAGAGGCCTGAAACAGTCAGGGGCCCTCCATTCTACATTCCTATGACTTGGCAGGATACAGTTATCCCACTTGCAAGCAGAGCTACTTCTGCCTTTTCCAAAGGTGTGGAGACAACCCTAAAGCTTCCTAAGGTGCAGGAGAGAACCATGGTCCTACCTTAGCTCAGGGTTGCCTCACCCTCAGCCCTAAAAACCAGCCCTGATGGGGTTGCTGTTGGTATCAGTAGAGACTTACTAGCAACGCACATAGCTGGCTGCCCAACGCACACAAAACTTGGCAAAGTCTCTTCAAGAAAACATAGTGCTTCTCCACCAAGCCTTCTCCATCTGCTGTCCTGGGAAAGAGAGTAGAGGGAAAAACAGGATCACAGTTACACTTTAGGCAGCAGGCACACTGTTATCTGTTTTGTAGGTAAAAAAAGCACTAGAGCAATTCGGGTTTACTGCAGTGGGATTTTCTTTGCTATTATCAAGAAGTACCGCCTTACTGACATCTAAAAGGCTCTGAAATTGCCTCTGAAAGGGTCCCTCCTGATCAGTTTCAGGCTGAAAGAGAAAGCTGGGAATGCTGCGATATTTACCTTGTTTTGTCCTTCAATTAGGGAAGTTGAAAAAACTAGCAGGTTTTTTTCAGGTTTTGCAAAAGAAACTGTCAGTTTGTTCTCTCCTAATCCAGTCCCACCTTCCTGCAGTTAAGCAGCAATGTCTTTTGCAAATCACATCTACAGAGCCATTTGTATGCAGGTTTTTTTGATCAAATTACAGCAGGAGGACAGTACTTACTGGGCAGCAGAGAGAATGTAGTGCATAGCGACGTCTCCAAACAAGACCATGAGAGGCTTCCGATCCTCCAGCTTACCCTGTGTGTGAAATATGCCAAATGCCTCAATTAGAACATTATTTATTCCCATTTGCAAGTGACATTAGAAGACTCTCAGTTGTCCTTCTATGTGGGGAGGGGCTTACAGTCCACAAATCATTTAAGTAAAAACTTGCCAAAACATCAAAGATACTCCAAATCTCAAGAAATTTCCCCAAGCAATCCTACCACAGGAACTTTAAAATGAAAAAGCTTATCCTGAAACATTAACTCTTCTTCATGGTAGACTGGCTAGTTACTTAAAGGCAGCTGATAAAACACTCAGCCTTAACACTAAGCTGCCTGTGAAAGTATGAATCAAACCAAATGTTTAGATTCTGTTGTCATTTCTCTGAGCTGCTGATGACACAGCTGCTGACAGTACTTCCTACTTCACAGTTGTAGAAAGTGGGAAAAAAAAAATCAGCGAGGACCTCCAACTTCAAATCTGTAAGAAAAGGCAAGCACAGAAGTTGGAGAGGGTTCCAACAGTTGGTGTATGTGTTGTGCTGGCATGACATTCACGCTAAATATCATTAACGTAAGCAGCCAAATCTGAATTTTGTTTCTTAAATAAAAGGGCAAAGATACCATTGCTCAATCTGAAGAATTATATAGGAGGAGGAACACAAAGGGCAGCCAGAGGAGCTGAGAAGGAAGAACTCACTTTTCTGCTGACAGCAATCAGGAGACACTCTGCTGCTCCTATTTGGAGCTCAGGTTCATTTAGGAGCAGACACAACATCTCCAAGAGTTTGCAGTTGTCCGCTGTGATGTGGCTCAGGGCCACCCAGTCAATGTAGCCAGCCAAGGTGTTGAGTGCTGCTATCCCCACGCGGCAGTTTGCCTGGGCCTGTGAACAGAGAGGAGGCAAGAGGTCAGAGCCAGAGAGAAACACCAATTCCCATCTAATGCTGTCCACTCCGCAGAACAGTACCAGGAACAACCCTGAGAGAGTGAGAGGCTTGGACCCTTCTGCTGCCACCCCTCACTTCACTCTTCTCAAGGGGTTTGTATTATGGGTGAACATATACATCTGTAAATGAGAACTGCAGGCACTACACTCCCAAAGCCTGGGAAAAGCCCAGTTCTAACCAGTCTTGGTCTTAAGAATGTCTAATGCACTAACTTTTGCAGAGCTCCACTCACCTTTGGCTCCTGAGACAGATCAGTCTTCTGAAAAAGAAAACAGGAGATGGTAAGTTAGCAACTACAGCACACACTTCCACCCAGCTGCTGCTGGACAGTCTTCTTCTTGAGAACGCAGCCAGAAGCGATTCCAAAGAACAGCTCCCTAGTCAAAGAGGCTGCAATACAGCCTCCCACTCAGGACGTTGCTGCAGCCATCATAACCACCTTCGCAGCCCCCTGGCAGGTAAGACAACAGGACTATGAATTGCAAGTTAAGCAGCAATTTCCTTCTCATCCAAAAGATGATGCTCCAGTCAGCAGGCACCAGGGAGACATGGGGGAGAAGAAGGAAAGGCATTTCAGTGCTTCCTGGAAGCTTCCAGGGAAGAAACTTCTGACCTTTTAAAGCATCTTACATCCAAAAGCCAGACTTTGAAAGATGCTGGTGGCTTTTATGTACTGAGATTGATGCCTAAAAAGGGCATGTGATTTGCCCATGGTCAGAAAGGCAGCTAGAGAGAGAGCTGGGGCAGGAACTTACAGCCTGCCTCCCAGTCCCAAATATTAACAGCAGCAATACACTGCTTGCACCATCTTTTTGACTAATGCAGTCGAGTCCTTCAGAATTCGATTTGAACCCGATTTGCTTTGCAAGACATCACAAGCATTTCTTTCCACTACAAGGTTTAGGACTGGAAACACTGTCCATCAATGTATCTGGTGCAGTGATTTTAAGGTAATCTGGTTGTCCCCCAAGCATTTAACACCTGAGCCACCATACCAGAACTGCATACTTATAAGCACTTCAGATTATTATGGTCTTGGGGAACCATTCATCTCCCCCAGTCTCAGTGTGCAGACAGGTAACTCAACACCCAACCCTCAGAATTTACACCGTGCACAAACATCCCAAAGATCTGCTAACCTGTGGAGTGGTGAGGGCTTCTTGTTCCTGGGGTGCTCCAACCTTGCCAATCAGAAAGATTCCACCGTTAGCAGAAGCAGCCACACTTCAGTGCCTCAAAGCATTGCAATTCAAACCTTACCTGGAAACGCATTTCAACCAGACTACAAAATGCACCAGGGCCTCCCACCCACCACCATGAACTGCACAGAAAACCGTCTGCACTACACACATGGGTTTGCTCAGCCTGTCAGTGCATCAGGGGAATGAACAGAAGTCTGGTAGGCGGGGGCTTTTCATTGCCTCCCAGTTTCACATTTAGTGTAACTTTGGATTTTAATTCACAGAAAACAAGAACAAGAGATACACCTAAGGAACTTATTTCTAGATTGGTTTCTCAGTTGTGCTTCACTCTCAAATCCACTTCTTTCTCACAGGAACAGACTGGGGTAGACACTTGCCTTAACCATCCATCTTGACCGACATGCACATCTCTGACTCTAGGTAAGAATTCAGGAAGTCTCTTTACACAAAAAAGAACCGCAGCTTGATAAAAAAGGACTTCCTGACATAAGCTCTCAGACCAGAGAGGCTTGGATGCAATTCTGAGACATCAAAAACTCATGTGCTTTGGTGCATCACCACAATGACACAACTGCAGCATAAAAGAGCAGTTGAGAGCCCAGGATGGCATTTCTTTACCACTGCATGCTACATGAAGTACTCTGAATCTACTTAGTTCTGACACGATCACACCTTTTGCTAAGCCGTACACCCCCAGTGTCAGCAGAGCATTCCAACAGCACAGATGAGGCATGTATCCACTCCAGACATTTACACTAGCAAATCTAAACTCTCACCACTAACCCTGTAAACCTTGTACGTTCCATCTCTCTGATCAGCACCAGCTTCCCAGTCCACAGCAGACTCCTACCTCACAGCAACAGCAATGGATTTCAGTTTCTGCCTTTGCTTCCTCAGCTACTTGTGAGTTGTAATCCAGTTGCTAAACACCTCCAGAACTGACTGAACACAAGGAAAGGAGACTCTTACCATGCGTCTGTACTTGTTGACATTCTGCTGCAGGGCATTTAGTAGGAAGCTGAAGATCTTTTCCATGTTCTGGGTGAGGGTTTGCTGGATATCTCGTCGCCGCTGGGTAGGCAGTGTCTGAAAAGTCACCACATCCTCTGCCAAACGTAGGAGGATGAACATCACCAGTTCCGTCTGAGTTTCCTGATATTCCAAAGTTAAATACACTCCATCAGCACAGTTCAAACACTAAAATCTCTAGAGGCTAGCTCAGAGGCAGTGAGCAAGCACGAAGACACAAGTCATCCATCAGGGAAAAAAAGACAGGAGGATGGCCCTTTCTCTGCTAAAATCCTCTCCTGCAATTACTTGATCTTACAGCAATTTTTTTTAGTCCACCATCAGCATGTTAGTGCTGAGTTAGGCTTTCCTCAGGATGAGGGAAGACTGAAACTGATACTATGAGCAAGCAGAAGAGAACAGACAGGTGTGTTTCATACCCCTTGCTTGGAGAGGGTATCCAGCTCTTTTAGCATGTCAGGCCAGTGCTGAGGCCATTCGCGCTTGATCATCTCCACCACAATGCGAGACAAAACATCCTTAATGTGACTTTCCTCCTCCAGAATACTTTGAGTTCCCTGTGATAGAAAAGAGGCGGAATTACACAAAATAGCAAACATCAGACATTTACAGTTCTGATGTAGGATGCACAGTGGTTGCAAATATTCTAAACCAGACAAAATAAAAACAGAACAAAACACTACACTGGGCAGCTACCTTGGATGACACTCCTACTCTCTCAAGTAGCTGTAACCAGTGAACTCTGGGAACCAAAAGGAACGTTCCTCTTAAAAAAAGTTACTTGGTCACAAGAGCAATCACAATGACAGAGAAAA
This sequence comes from Actenoides lindsayi, assembly GCA_025331215.1. Lineage (NCBI taxonomy): Eukaryota > Metazoa > Chordata > Aves > Coraciiformes > Alcedinidae > Actenoides > Actenoides lindsayi. The sequence continues at coordinate 24,931 of WTSP01001818.1, read as the reverse complement.
TATGACTAAGACTTTTGTATTCTTGCAAAGGATAAGAACATCCAGATCTACTGAATTTCCTCATGAGAAAAAAAAAAAAAGTACTTTATGTTATACAAGCCTCACAACTTCCTGTCAAGTGAGGTGACATGTTTATTGACCTGACTAGAAGACAGAGAAAAGCACTGGAACAAACAGGGATGAACAGCAAAAGAGTAATGAAATACAGAACTGAATTCAGGTCTTCTGTGCTAATTAACCAGAGTCCTTTTTCCTTTTGTTCCCACATTCTAGCTCCAAGTTAGAGAACTGTGTTTCAGAGAACAGCCTGGAGGAGAAGGTACTTACACTGGATATGAGGCCCATGACATTGTTCTTTAGATAAACTTTTTCTAGGCGAGGCATATTGTTCCAGCGGAATCTGTTCAAAATAGTTTAAGGAAAAAAAACAATCAAAAAAACCCATACAAACAGAAAGACAGAAACAAAAAGTATGACAAGTGAAAACATTTATAAAGGTCTCTGACTTGATTCTTGGTGAACTATCACTCCTTCACCTCAACTATAGAGCGGCATTATAGCTCAGACTCTGCCAGTGCCCAATCCCTTAATGAAAAGGCCGAGTTAAAACTGCTGCTAGTAAATGGGCGTGCACTACTGAGGTCAACAGACATGAGAAGCGGCAGCAACAGCACAAAGCATCAGGTCTGTAGAGGCGGCAGAGAGAGGAATCTCAGAACTGAACTAATACAAAGCCTCTTTGTTAGCATGAGGCTAATGACAGAGAATGCTGCAAAGACCTACCAATAACCCTGTGTGCTTATTCACACCTAGAAACATCAATGCATCTTAAAGCTCGGTGAAGTAACCTTCCCAACCTGCCTGAAATCCATTTTCTCCTCTCCTTCTTTTACAGAGAGGGAAAGAAACAGAGCAGGACAGCAACTGTCCTCTGTTGCAGAGCACCCTTTGGGTCCTGACAGTGCCTCCCTGAAGCGGGAGGTGCTGGAACGGGAGCAGAGCCCACACCAGCGGCTGCGTGGCAGCGGGCCGGCCGCCGTCCCCGGGGCGGGCCGAGCTGCCTTACTTGACCACATGCTCCAGGATCTGCAGGCCGAAGTGCCGGACGATGGCCGTCTGCGTCTTCTCGGCCAGTTTCAGCCCGCAGGGCACGCAGATGGGACACTTCTCCTTGAACTCCTCGCAGAACTGGGAAAGGACCGGGGACACGCACAGGCGGTTAAGACACAGGAGCGGGCGCGGGGCGGCCGGTAACTACCGGGGGACAGCCCCAACCTCTCGGGGAGCACGCTGGGGGGGTGGGGGACCGCCCGACTCCCTCAACGCCACGCAGGCGCAGCCCCTGCCGCCTACTCCCAGCGCCTCGAGGGCTGCCCGGAGCCGGTCCGCCCCCCCCCCACTCCTTCTCGTGTGGCCGGGGCACCCGCGTGGCCGGAGCCTGAAGCCTCCTCTCCCCGGCCCGAGTACCTTGAGCGCCTCCAGGCGGTAGCGCTGCGTGGAGGCCGGGTCCATGATCACCGTCACCGCCTTCACCAGCTGCTCGCAGAGACCGCTCACCTGCTCGGCGGACATGGCGATGGCGGCGGCGGCGGCGGCGGGCCCGCGCCACCGGCCACCTACGGTCGGGACGATGGAGGGAGGGAGGGGGCGACCGGCACGCGGCGCAGGCGCGGCACGGCAGCGTCTCTGCGCATGTGCCGAGAGGGAGGAGCCGGCGGGCGGAGGCGCACGCGCAGTGCACCGCCGCGGCGGATGCGCGGCCCTCGCCCCCCTCCTCCCCCCGAGGAACTACAACTCCCTGCGTGCTCCGCGAGGGAACTACGGCTCCCGGGAGGTGACGGGGCGGGGCGCTCCACCCGGCCGGGCGGGCTGGCTGGCAGCCGCTCAGTCAGTCAGTCAGTCAGTCGGTCGGACGGTGTCGGTGCCGCTCCGGGGGAGGATGTCGCGAGGGCGGGAGCGCGTGGTGGCCCTGGTGGACATGGACTGCTTCTTCATGCAGGTGGAGCAGCGCCTCGACCCGCAGCTGCGCGGCCGCCCCTGCGCCGTGTTGCAGTACACCGAGTGGCAGGGCGGCGGGTAAGTTACTCGCCGGCGGACCGGCCGTGGCTCTGCTGGCCCCTCGCACCGCTGTCCGCGGGGCAGTGCCGAGCCGAGCCGTGCCCGCCCTGCATTGCACTGCACTGCGCTGCCCTGCCCGCTCCCGTGTCTTGCAGGATCATCGCGGTGAGCTACGAGGCGCGCGCCTTCGGCGTTTCCCGCGGGATGTGGGCGACTGAGGCGCGGGCGCTGTGTCCGGAGCTGGCGCTGGCCCGGGTGCCCCAGGCGCGGGGCAAGGCCGACCTCACCCGGTGAGCGGGGCCGGGGATCGGGCCGGGGGTGGTGGCGGCGGGGGCTGCCTTACGCGGGGCGGTGCCTGAGGCTGTGCCCGCCGCCCGGCAGGTACCGGGAAGCCAGCACAGAGGTGATGCAGGTGCTGTCGCGCTTCGCCGCCATCGAGCGGGCCAGCATCGACGAGGCATACCTGGACCTGACGGGCAGCGTCCGGGAGCGGCTGCGGGCCCTGCGGGGGAGCCCCTTGGCAGCCGCACTGCTGCCCACCACCTTCGTGCAGGGGCTGCCCGATGACCCCGGCCCCCATCCCGGCGGGAAGGGTATGCACTGACCCGGCTCCGGCTTCTGATAGCCCCGCGAAGCTTGTGCTGCTGGCACCGGCGCTTTGCACGCCGTGACGGGGCGGCTCTAACGGCTTGGCTTTGGCGACGCACAACTCAGTGAGAAAGGAGTCCGGTGCTGCTGCCCCAGGCCCCTTGTGCAGTCCCTCTCCCGCTCTATCGGTAACGCTCCCTGTACAGCAGCACAGGTGGAGGGTGGGTCGCTTTCTTTTCCCCAAAGCAAGAGCATGGTAAATGGGATCTGTGTTTTCCCCAGTGAATGGCTTTTAAGGTGACCGCTTCTTGTCTTTTCTGTTGGCACGCAGTTACAGAAGCATGTGGCTGTTGGCTGGGGCTGGATGATGCTACCGGTCCCTTTGATGGGCTGAGCAAAAAATGCCCACGTTGATCTGTGTCCCCCTTTTCTAGAGGAGCTGCGGAAGCGTGGTTTGGATGAGTGGCTGGCGTCATTGTCTTTTGATAATCCTGATTGTCCTGACCTGCAGCTGACCATGGGTGCAGTAATTGTGGAAGAAATAAGGGTGGCTGTAGAAGAAGCCACTGGATTCAGATGTTCCGCTGGGATTTCGCACAACAAGGTATGTGTGTAACACATCAACCTGGTTTCTTCTGAGTAGCAGAGTCAGAATGTGCTGTAGACACTCTCCTATGTACTCTTCCACACCTTCCATTGAAGATGAGCTGAGTGGGGAATGTGCAGCCATGTGTGAGCACACCTCTAGGGAAACTGGACATCTGGGAAGGGGAGGAGATTCTTTTTTTTCCCCAGAGATGTGGCCTCTACAGTCAGCACTCAATTAATTTACTGCCTGGATTTCTGGTGTACTCTAATGAGTTAGATCACCGGGAAGAAAGGGGTTTAAAGTCCCCCAGGACAGTTTTCTTTGGGAAAACACATGAGCTTAAAGCAGGATATCTCCACCTTGAGTTTTAGGCAACAGTAGCTGGAGACAGAGAATGGTTTAAACTGACACAAATTCCCAGTGACTTGGAGGAAGAAAACAACGAGATAGGTGCACTGAGGTGATTTGTGTTGCTTTTCCTCTTTCTGGTTGATCGGTCTTTACCCCTGCTGGCCACGCTTTGAGTGATGCTCAGCCAGCTGCTGAAAGCAGCCTCAGGGCACTTTTTGCATGACAGCAGCTGCAGAAACAAACAGACTTTGATGCTGCAGCTACAGAGGGTTTCCTGCTGGGTGAAATGCAGGGTGGTCTACTGAGAGCACCTAGCACTCGTTTCATTCTTTGCAAAAAGGGTTTGTACCTACGGAGGTGAGCTGGCTGTGGAACTGCTGTACCATGTTCTGCACAGCCACATGTAGGCTCTGGTAATCTGCATTGTGCTTGTGGTATGGATGTACTGTTCTTCAGGGATAGTACAGTACATCATAACTGTCTTAGTCCCTTCTAAAAAAAAAAAAATAAAAATGCTGGCATAGAAAGTGGAAGCTGGAAGAAGCTGCTAGGGATAGCAGGGATGCTCTCTCTGTTAGTCTTGATTAAAGAGACCAGAAAGGCAAATGGAACATCTCTTCCACTGGCAATTTCTACACCAGTGATCTTCATCAGCTAGCTCATTTCTGCACTGTGGTCTGCTAGTTTGATGGTGAGCCTGTGCAGAACTAGCTCCAGTACCTGTGTACAGCTGGTAATAGTTCCAGTTGTTTCTACAGCAATCTAAGATGAAAGTTATCTTCCTTAAGTTCCAAAGTATCCATTTAATCTTTACACTTTTCTTTCTTCAGTCAGAGCCAGCATTTTTAAAGTCATAACTGTACAGGTAAGCCCCTTTTGCAAAGAATGAAATGAGTGCTGGTTGCTTTCAGTAGACCACCCTGCATTTCACCCAGCAGGAAACCCTCTGTAGCTGCAACATCAAAGTCCGTTTGTTTCTGCAGCTGCTGTCATGCACAAAGTGCCTCTGAGGCTGCTCTCAGCAGCTGGCTGAGCATCACCCAAAGCGTGGCCAGCAGGGGGGAAGACTGATCAACCAGAAAGAGGAAAAGCAACACGACTCACCTCGGTGCCTCTAACTGATTGTCATCTGCCTCCAAGTTGCTGGGAATTTGTGTCATTAAAAACTGTTCCCTGGCTACAGCCACTGTTGCCTAAAACTCAAGGTGAAGATTACTTGCTTTAAGCTTGTTTTTTTTCTGAAGAAAACTCTCCTCACTTTCTTACTAGTGAGCTAACTTGATAAGAGTACACCAGGAACCCAGCTGATAAATGAGACCAAATAACTGAGTGAGCTATTTGGAAGCACATGGCAGGTAACGGTGTGGTTTTATGCAGAACCACGTGTGCCAAGCTCATTTGTGTGCCAAGCTCACTTCTGTGCCCTCCTTGACATCATAATGTGGCCTAATGTACAGGGGAATCTACAGAGGTGAGGTGTTGACCTTACAATTTCTAATGCACCTCACCCTGAGTTGCATAAGATTACGGTGACATCCTGGGAAAACACAGCATGACTGAGGTTATCTGAAGGGCGCGCATCTAGCTGAAGAAAATCATACTCTTCTGTAATGATTTTGTTCAGTGAGTTGCACTCAAATTGGGATGTTTAGAGTGGGGTCCTGTGGGAGTCTGTCTGGGGTCTGTTAAGAGCCAATATTTTCACTGAAGCCTGTAGAGAGGGAGCTGCTGTAGGAATTCAGGTGATGCTAAGCACAGATGGAGCTTGGGGCCTGGGTTGTGAGAGTTCTGGGAGATGAAATTAGAGCTGCAAATTCTGGGCTTGGAAAAGCCCAGAAGGAGTCTGACATCCCCAAACAGTGCTTCTTATGCGCCTCACTGACTGTTTTTGTGGTTTATAGGAAAAAAGCAACCAGCGGGCTTTTGGCTAAATTGCAGCAAGTCAGGAAGGAGCCTGGAGTTGTGGACAAGCAGCAGGATGAGTCAGTAATACAAGTGCTCTTGTAGAAATGGCAAATCCTGTTCCAGCATGTGCAGATTAGAGGAGGTGTCAGAAAAAGTAAATGATTTCTCCCCATGAAGTCTCAGTGATCGGTTCAGCTTTTGCAGCACTTTATGAACAGTCTGTGGTGAAACAAGAATAACGGTAATTGCAGACAACCAGCTGCATGCACTTCAGGCTGGTCAGTGTCTCGTTGATCCTGTGGTAGATTAGAGTGGGAGGGGAAGCTGTGTAGCAAATAGGCTGGAAAACATACCTTCTAGGCTAGCAATTCTGTATTTTGCAGATATCTTTTTGCAGCGTTATGCTGCTGCGGGCCTTGCAGAGAGAGGATTAAAATTGTGACACTGAGAAAAACCAAAACAAACACAGAGGATGAAGGAGGAAGACATAGAGAGACATAGCCTGGGGAGGATTATGAGGGTGCTCTGGAAGCTCTAGTATGCTTTCCCAATGAAAAACTAAGCCAGCCAGAACATGTGGTAGACCCAGATCCCCTAAGCTGCCTGGAGCAGGAGTCCAGCCCTTTGCAGAGCTAGAAGTCTGAAAGAAGCAGGGCTTTTGGAGTACTCAGTGCGTGCCGAGTCGCAAGATGGGTACAACCTGGGAGCAAGCAACGGTGCAATCTGCATGTCCTTCCTAGCAGCTATTCCAAAGGCAGCTCTTAGAGGTGATACAGCACAACCCGTTAGGTAGTCACAGTAAAGTCAGTGCAAAGCTTGTACTAACAAGGGCTTCCACCCTCTTCTGTGTTACAGACACTGGCAAAACTGGCCTGTGGGTTAAACAAGCCCAACCGCCAGACGCTAGTATCTTCGCGGTTTGTCCCGCAGCTCTTCAGCCAACTGCCCGTCGGCAATATGTAAGTACTGGGGAGCTGCTCTGCAGCCTGGAGCGTGGGCTGAGCTGCTCTGTGGCAAGAACATGTATTTGAAAAGCTGGTGCCATGCTTCCACAATCCAGGCTTTTATCAGGAAGAGGGATCCCGGTTTGTCTTCATTGTTGTGGTTCTTGCTCCTTTTGGTTTGTCATCATTGCTTGTGTAAGCAGAACTCAAATGACCTGGGGGTAGGAAACTGTTCCAGGCCACCTCAACAGAGAGGAATTTGATGCTAATTGATAGCAACCAGTGAAAGCTTTCAGCTCCACACTAACCGCTCATCAATGCTGGTAAGAAATGGAGAGGAAGTCCTGCCAGTAATCTGTCAACAGCTGTCAGTGACAGTTTATGAGTATGCTTGGGAGCTGCAGCCCTGCCAATGGAGGGACCACACTCCAAAAGTCCATTAGCATCCTGTGGGCAGCCTTTTACTGGGTAGAGGTGTGCTGAAGGTGATTGCTGAGGTGCATAGGTGTAAACCAGGAGCAACTGTGGGCAAGGAGGCCATAGCTGTGCCCCAGTGTGTGTGACAGAGCTGTGCTCCAAGAGAGCAGATGTGGTTTGGTTTTGAGCATTCACACTGTGCACAAGTACTTCTGGTGTAGGGAAGAGTTACTAGCACCGCTGCTCCAGAGGAATGGATCCCTGATCCTGCTCTCCAGATTGGCAGTGCTGTTGTCTGCCTTCAGAGTCTCACTAGGGATGGAGAGGGTGGTATGTGGGGAATGGTCTTGTCTGTGTAGGGGAAAGCAGGGAGCATGCGAGGCATTCTTCAGAACATGGTTTGGGATCACATTTTGAAGGTGGAACTGAAGGAGAAGCACTGAAACTGAGTGAGCTAAGGAACTGAAGGAGAAACATTTGGAATGGAGTGAGCCAAGGAGCAGTTCCCACTTGAACTGCTATCTGTCCTTCTAATATGAGCAGAAGAGCATTTATGTGCCAAGTGTTCCCCTTTGTCCTGCTAGTTCCTGACTGCTTCTAGCTGTCCTGATCTAGGGACAGCTGCTGCAGGAAGACTTGGCATAGTCTCCACATGATGCTTCATTTGTGGTTTTCTCTTTCTTTCTCTGCTGTAGCCGTAACCTGGGAGGCAAGCTTGGCACTGCCATCAATGACATTCTGGGAGTCGAGTACATCGGGGAACTGACACGGTTCAGTGAGACAGAGCTCCAGACTCACTTTGGAGACAAAACTGGGTAATGATAAACCACTCACCACAGTGTAGCTCTTGGCAGGAACTGAGACTTCCTTTTGGTTACAGGTTGTTCTGCTCTGCTTAGGAAGTTTGGAAGGTAAAACTTCTGTGATATCTTTGAGAAGCATTGGTCTGGCAGGCACACAAACAGATTTCCAGTCTCATCTGCTCCCAGGCACCCTCCCCAGGATAATGTTTTGCCTGTCAGCCAGCTCCTCTGCCTTCCTCTACAGTGTCTAAGGGGCTAAGCTGTGGAAGGACTCCCTGCAGGCTGGGAAGCAGGCAGGCTCAATAGTCTCATTATAGAAGAAATTACAAGGCTGGACTGGAGTCTGAAAAACCACTTAGGGTTCAGAGAAGTGGTTGGGGTGCCCTGCAGATTGTTGAACTGTTGCCACTTCAGGAGAAGAGGTGGAGGAGTTGCACTGACAGGCCTTTGTCGCCTGAAGGAAGACTACCTGTTCATCTGCAGCTCCAACTGCAGAGCTGGAGATGAGAGGCAGAGTCACAGCTTGAAAGAGACACAGAGCTGAAAGCGTGGCTTAGCAGAAGGCTGACTTGTTGCCCAGTGATGTCTCCCTGCCTGTCTGTGGCTGACTTCACCTCATGTTTCCTCTGTGGCTTTCAGGTCATGGCTCTATGACTTGTGCAGAGGAATTGAAGATGAACCTGTCAAAAACCGGCACCTGCCCCAGTCCATTGGTTGCAGCAAGAACTTCCCTGGGAAGCAGGCCCTGGCCACACGGAAAGAGGTAGGAGAAGCCTACATCTAGCACAAGGCTTGACCTTTGCACTGAAGAAGATGAGAATGCTAAAAGCTGAGACTGGCTTGCAAAGCTGCTGCTTTTCTTTGTCAAGGTGCCCTGAAACTCAGCTGAGGGGCTGAGGTGGGAGGAGGTGGTTTGTGCCCCAGAAATTACGGAAATCCCAATTTGACAGAAATGCATTGATGAACTCCTGCACAAATAGGTCCAACCTTCTTGTAATTTCCATAAGAAAAAAAGTGGGCCTGTGCTGTTCAAAAGGTGTTCAGGTGCCAACCTGCAAGGGACTGGTTACTAGAAAGGTAACTAGCCCAGAGAAAGAGGAAGGATGCACCTTAACTGTTAACTGGTGAGAGGTTCCCACAGAGCTGTAGGGGAGACACAAAGAGAGATCCAAGGCAGTGGACCCATATTACTTAGCAAAGTCTAGCAGTAATGCTGTGGGACTTGTATGGTATCTACAGTGCCTTGCCTCTAGCGCTGAATCCTTACTTGGGATGATTTCTGCAGGAGTATTCCAGATATGAGGCCTTGTGATAGTCTGTGTCCATTGCAGCCTGATCCCCCTCCAGCATTCCCCAGTGTGTGGAGCGTTGCTCTGTCCTGGTGGCAGTGCTGTGAGCAGAGCTCCACCCTGTCTGTTACTACTGTTGTGTTCAGGTGCAACACTGGCTCCTGCAGCTAGCCTTGGAGCTGGAATCCAGACTGATCAAGGACAGGAGCCAGGTAAGGAGGGGAGGCATGGGGACAGCGTTCTCCTCGCTGGCCTTTGGGAAGCCACACAATGCGTTTGCACCGCGAGCTGTTTGCGGGAGTCTTAGGGTGGTGTGTGGTGGGGGAGGAAATCTGCTCACCCTCTGATGCGTGCCCGTGTGCTGAGGTGTCCCAAGCAAAGAGGTGTGCAGGAGCCTGGCCAGAAAGGATGGTTTTGCCCCAGAAGATGTCAGGGCTAAGGACGGTTCCTGTCCCATGCTTTAGGGTGCAGGCATCCTAAGCCACTGCACCGTCAACCTGCCACATTGCGGCTCCCTTGCAAACCCTTTGCTGATACAGCTCTTCCTGTGCTGTGGGCTGTGAGAGGAAGCAATACACTCAGATCTGGATGGTAGATGGCAGGCCAGGGCGAGATTAATCTTACTAGCTTCATCACAGCATCAAGACCAAGAAATGAAGTGCAGCTGCCTTTGAAGGAAAGCAAGGCCTAACTGCTTCCCGTCCTGTGTGGCACAGCTGTACAAGCACTCGCTGTCCTGTATCTCATCCCTTGGAGATCAGGTCAGGCAGGACAAGCTGCCGTCTGTCACACAGCATCATCGAGAGGTGGTGGCTGATACAGTACAGGGTTCTGGGCAGCCAGGCAGTTTCCGCGACCTTTCCTGCTCTTTCCTGCAGGTGTCACTTGAAACACAGCTACCTCTTGTCTCTGCAGAACCACCGAGTGGCCAAGCAGCTGATGGTGGTCATCCGCATGCAGGGAGACACCCGGGTGTCGCGCTTTTGTGCTCTGTCCCGCTATGATGGCCAGAAGATTTGCAACGATGCCTTTGCCCTCATCCAAAACTGCAACACGGCTGGGGCTCACCAGGCGGCCTGGTGAGTGTGGGAGGAAGTGGTCAGGGCTTGTTCTGCTGCCGGAGGTGCAGGCTGAGCCAGGGACCTGACAGAAAGGAAAGAGAGTGTCACGCCAACTGGCAGGAAAAGCAATCCCCAGCACGTACTGAGTGGAGTGCAGAAGCCTCTGCTTGTAGGACAGCTTTGAGAGCCTGGCCTCTTCCTAGCCCCACATCTGGTGGGACACTTCTGTACTTGGAGCCGATGATTGCTACTGGCAGGGGTTTGTCAAGATGGAGTGAGGCAGTCTTTGCCCTGCCAGGCTGGAGAAGCTAGCTAGGCCTTGCTCTCCTCACCTATAGACAAAGGTGCTTTTTAGGAGGCTGTTGGGAGGGAAAACTAAGGTGTACAGCTCCCTTATCCAACATTGCTTCTTTGCTTTCCTTCCATAGTGAAGGCTGAGGCATAGTTAAGGCAAGGTCTTGTCTGTTAGGCTCTGACAAGGCTGCTGCTCCCTTAAGGCCCTCTCACCTTGTCTGGGAGTCTCACAGCAGCTCCAGCCTGTGGTGGACTGAAAGTCCAGGCTGGCAGCTGGCAGCCCCTGCTCCAGTGCCCTTTCCTTTGGGAAATACTCTTCTGGTAAGAGGCATTCTGCTCTGCCCATCGTAGTCTGCCACGTCTGTGAGACTCTGTTCTGGAGACAGCGGTAACATTTTGTTGGAAGAATCACCTCTCTCACTTCTTGCCAGATAACTGGACTGCAGTTCCCCTGTTCCCTGCTCATGAACATTTTACGTTGCTTAAAGCCTTACCTCGAAAGATTTCTTGCTTCCTAGGCTGGTGTCTGAGCTCACGCTGGTCTGTCCTTTGCAGGTCTCCACCACTCATGTCGGTGTTACTCTCGGCGAACAAGTTCTCGGAGCCTGCCACGCTCCTCTCTGCAGGCATTGCCACCTTTCTGACAAGTGATACCCAGCCTGATGGCACGGACGCTGACAGTCAAAACACCACATCTAGGAGGCCCAAGGTCAAATTCTTTAGGAGCCCAAGCAAAGAGCTGAGGAAGAAGCCAGCTAATGCTATTGAGTCATTCTTCCAAAAGGCAGCAGAAAGGCAGCAGTCACAGACAGTGACAGCAACCAGCCCACCCACTGCTACCACTGCAGAGTCACCTGTGCCCAGCTCCCCAGAGCACCAGGAGAAAGGTGGTGTTGGACTTGCCTTGGTGCAGTGTGACCTGGAGTCCCCTGTGAAGGGGAGTCCCAGAGATGGGAGCTCTACTTCTCCTTACAAGAACCTTCCCTGTGAGAAGCTGCTGTCTGATGCTACCCAAACACCCTCGACTCCACCCAGCTCCAGAACCTTTCTGAAATTAGAGCCAGCTATGGAGGGAAATGAGCAGAATTTACCACCCTCTCCTGAGCTTGCCCGGTTCCCTCCTGTCTCGCCGGGGGACCAGCAGCGCTGTGAGAAATGTGGCCAGCTTGTGTTGGTATGGGAGGTCCCAGAGCACATGGACTACCACTTTGCTCTGGATCTGCAAAGCTCCTTCCTGGAGCCCAGTGCTCCCACAGATCCAGCAGCAGCTTCCAGCTCTCCTGCCCGTGCAAAGAACAAGCCCAAAGCTCCAGCAGGATCTAGTGCAAAACGACCCAGAGAAGGTGTGACGAGAACTTTAGATTTTTTCTTTAAGCGCTTACCTCCTGAAGATTTAAGATAATCCTTTTAGATTATTGACGTTTTTAAAGCATCAGTGTTTTTAAATACAGTTAAAAATTTGTATACTGCTTGTCAAGTTTTAATGCAGAAAAGGCTAATAAATTATCTCTACCCCAAGTTTGAGAGGAGCTGGAACTTATGAATTGCATATAATGCTGTTTAGCTGGTGGCAGCAAGCTTGCCTCTGCCAGCTTGGTGGTGCTACGAGAAGCTGCATCATACTCTTACCTACACCTCCTGCCATGGGTATTTCCTTAGCATCACTACTCAGTAATTCTGTTCCTACTGTAAAAGCAGGCACTGTAAGCATAGTGGCTTATCCCAACGACTCTCCGCCCAAGGTGAGGCTTGAACTCCTATCCCGTTGCCACTTAGTATTAAGCTTCAGGGTCATTCTCCTCTGACTGTAGTTGCAGGCCTTACCCTTATTGTGCAACATATAGTAGCTTAGCCTTCTGGTTCCTTCCCTCTCCACCTGGAAGATGGGGGTTTTTATTCCTCCCCTGCCCTGGATTTTTATTATAGATGGTTTATAAATTCCCTCTGCATGGCAGTCCACTGTGTGCTTATCACCAGCACTGGAGTGCATGAGACAGACAGACTGAGGAAGCTGGAGCTGCATGGGCAACTTTTTGTTGGGCTTTTTGATGTCTTGGCACCAAGTTCCTGGTAATTACTATTGACACATAAACAGTCTACTGCTAGAGTCCCTATGGAAAGGATGGGAAGCATGCCAGTCACACAGCTCTCTGTGAAAGCTTTCCTCCATCGCATAAAGTATATAACCACATTTTTCCTCCTTCCCAGGCTCTGGGGGACACTACATGCAAATTTATGACAGGTATATAGTTTGTGCTCTGCTGAATGACTTGTTCAACTCTCTGGGCCACGGTTCACATCAGAATGCTCCACAAATTACAACAGAGACAACAAAGCTGAATTGTGTGGAGGGGACAAATGGGCACTGAGAGTAAAACCTGCCCTAGGGCAGGAGATGTGCTTGCCCTGAAGCTGCCAAGCAGGGCTCAGTTCTGTACTACAGCCACTCAATCTCTTCCAGAAGTGCTCCTGCCAATAATTTGAACTTGGCTCTTAGGGCAGGGGGAAGGAACATACCACGTCAAAGCAATGCTGGGTGGGGTTTGGAAACAAGTCTTACAGAGAGTTTCATCAGCTACAGGCTTCCCCTCCCTGAGCAGGGGGAGAAAGCCTTTCAGGCAGCAGATAATGATGCAAAGTGCAGCTGTATTTGCGTGAGCTGTTTCCCCTTCATTTCTGATCTGTGCCATCCTACTTGAAGTTGTTGAGCCTCTCTCCTTCCAGCAGCCAGCCTGTGTAGGGAAGCTGCTATGTTGCTGTCAGCGGGGAAGGGGTCTAATACTTCACAACACAGTTGTTGCAAGATTTCAGGAAGGTCTAGAAGCTCATTCTGGTGCGTGCAGCTCTGATGGCAATAAGCAGAGGAAGGAACTGGGGAGTAACTCCTACTAATGACAGTCCTCACATTGCAAAGTGATGAGGTTCCCGAAGTCCGCATGTAAAGAAAAGTGGCAACCAGTCTGGCAGGGTTGCCTCACACTCCTGTGACAGCAGCACGTCTCATTTCCTAAGCGTCTGTCAGGACCGGACTCAGCAGATGCCACTACCTGACACAAAAACAAGTTGAGAACAGGCAAATTCCTTCAGTGACACAAGTCACCTCCATAGGGCAGCCTTTTTGCCTCTGCTTGTCCCAAGGGAACAACCTGTTCTCCTGGAGAGAAGGCGGTCGCAAACCCCTCGATAAGGTCAAAGCTATTTTAAAAACAAACCACACGTTAGATGTGTGCCCCAGAAAACATCCCTTTAATTAGGCTCTGGGGGAATTTGTGGCTGTGAGGAAACAGTCGCCACAGCCTGTTCCGCCCACAACAGCCACAAGTGCTGTGCTCAGGGTGACGTGGCTGCCTGTCACCTCAGGCTGCACACCCAGGCTTGCTCAGATAAGCCAGGAGAGCTTTACAGTTGTAAACAGCAGCTCGCGTGCATTCCTTCCACACCACAGCACGGTATTTATAGGGCTGAGTGCAGGAAGCTTAGGAAGGGTTCGTGAAGGGCAGCGATCTCCAACCGCGACCCAGCTCCAAGGGCAGCAGGGCAAAAGCCCAGCTCCACCCTTGCTAATTGTACAACTCAGACAGCAAGCTCAATAAAACATCTTTATTCTGTACATTTATATATAGATGCTTGGGGAACAGGGACAACCCCCAGCATTAGAAAAATTCAAGACAACAAAACAGCAATTACGAAGAGCATGGCACCAAGAACAGTCATGCCACAGATGGCAGGGATGAGGTGAGACCAGTGATCAGCTATTTCAGAGAAAGTCACAGGACTCCATGCCTGCTTTGGGGCAGGAAAACACCAGGGCTGCTGCAAATACCTGAAGTACCCCCACCCCCTAGGCAGCTTTCTTTGTGACCCACTAGCACCAAAGGGAAGAGCCTGCTGGCAGCTGGGTCTGTCCTTCTTATGAGCATGGGTGAAAACCCATGTCACCGTAATGCTCAGACCACTGCCAGGATGGGAAGAAAGAGGGATCCTGCTTGAGAAGTGACCCAGAGCCAGCAGCCTGTCTCACTGCTGAAACACTGGGGAAGAACCAGATTTTCAGCTGGGTCAGTGCTCCCTCCAAGGGACAGGTCACTCCTGTCACTACTGAGCTGCCTCTGAATCCCTTCACTGATATCACCATTCTACCGCCTTCCCCACGCCTCGGAATGCTCCTCACAGGGTGCAGCCACCACCTCTCCACCTGCTTGAGACTAGCCCAGTGGAGAGCGACGCTTTGTGACATTCACCGCTCAGCACACGCCGCTCAGCCCTGCAGGCACTGCCTGTGCCAGCAGCCCAGAAGCAGAACTTGCTCTCAGGATGGTAGGAGGGCACTTTGGATGTCCAAGTGCTATCACAGGCCCTCGGCCTTCTCTTCGGTCAGGGCTGGCAAGCCACCACGCCATGCGACAGGGCTGGCTGAAGGCCTGTTGCTCACATCTGACACATTTGGTCTAACACTCAACAAACCAAAAGCCTATGTACAGCTATACAGCCCCTGCTGCACTCTCCAGGCTATGAGTGGCCTGGAGCAACAGTCACACAGGGGAGCTGCACGACAGCGAGTGGGAGGCAAGTGTGCTCCACTCTTTGTGCGCAGAGTCCTTGCTGGCAGCACCAGCTTTCCTCGACAACAAACCCCAGTGTCAAGGGAAAGAAAAGAAGTCTTTCTCAAGGAGAAACAGAAATAAAATCACACCATTGTCAAATCACATCTAAACAATAGAAGTCACCTGGTTGTGTTAGTAACACAGCCTGTCCTCTTCACACATTAAGGCAAGCACGTGAGGACCAAGCTGGGCCAGGCCCTGGAATAGCCACACCAGGGAGGCCGCTGCAAACCACTGCTGCTAACACGCAGGTGACACCTGCAGCTGAACATCCATGGGAACAACCTGCACGTGCCAGCACAGGCTCAGGCCCTGCTCTGCTCCACAGAATGACCTCCTGCTCAGGTGCTGCAGGGAACAGATGCAAGTGCAAACTCTACCTTCACGCCGTTATGTCAGGAGGCTGTGCCACTTGGAGCAGCCACAGCTCCCCCAGAGTCAGAAAGCAGGATGCTGAAGGAGTGCACACATGTGAGTGGGGAACAGGACACTTGCCCAACAGTAAGACACTCAGATTGGAGTAATGCAAAACCAACACGCAAATGGACACACAGCAGATTAAAGCCAGCCAAGATTAAAACAGTTATAAAGTGTCCTGAATGCCTTTTGAGAGGTTCAACCAAACCCCTGCTGTGGGTAGCAGGGCCTCTTCTATCCCCTGTCCAGAGGGGTGTGCCACGGGATGACTCAGGAGAGGACTGTTATCAACCCAGTGCTCAGAGAGCAGAAACGGGACCAGATCTTGTGTCACAGATGGAAAAACATCCCTTCACTGCTAGTCTTCAAGGGTTCTGCTCCTCCCAACCAATAATTTTCAAACAATAAACAAAGCCAGAACTCGCCTGCCCAGGTCTGCAAGTACCTCTGATCTATTCTGAAGGAGGGCAGGGTAATGAAAGCTGCAGGCGATGTGGAGAACATGCTTAACTTGCCCCATGTACGGCACTGAACGCAAGAAACTCTGCCAGGCTCCATCTCACAGTGCAGAGGAGGGACACCCACACGAGAACGGGACAGCAGCAGCTCCAGGAATTGCTCGGAGAGCCACGGGAGCTTCCATCCTTCTCCCCGGTTGCTGGTGAGTGGAGATCTGTCTGACCTAGTGGTAGTCAGAAGCTCAGCTGTCCAGGCCCCAGGGACTCCTCCAGACCGTTTTCTTTGGTGGTGATAGCTTGGAGGTCAGTGACGTGCCCAATGCCTTTGGTGACTCCTTCACGGAAAAGCAGCTTGGCTCCAACCTTCAAGTATTCAGGATGCTTGATGAACCTGAAACGGACGACTGCCTTCTCTCCTGTCCGCAGCTTGTCCTGAAAAGAAAAGGGGAGAGCTTAGATCCACCTACCATACCAATGCATGCGGGAGAGGTGCGCGTGAATGCTAAGAAGATGAGAGAAATTAGGAGGCTGCCTCCCTCAGACTGCGTGGCCTGAGCCCTTCCCATCATTGTGTGCATAAGAGGAGACAGGAAGTCACAAGCTCTGGAGAATGAAGAGTTCACCTCCCTTCACAGTCTTGCTGTAGTCCATCATGCTGCTTGTTTTGTGAGGAGGGAATGCTTTTAACATGTTGGGAGGAAACACAACCAAATGAGCAGGATAAAGGGATGGAGTGTGCTTCTAGAAATGGACACAGCTACTTGAGATACCAGTAGCCCCTAGTTTTACTAGAGGGCATGGTGGAACCCCAACAAACCCCGCAGGCCAGTCCATCTTCCTCCCATTTCCTCCCATGCCTACCTTTCCGTGGATCTTCTCTACGATAGCCGTCTGTCGCACATTCCCCACGTGCACTGTCACCTGAAACCCCTTCCGGAAAGTTGTGGCATGGAACAGCAGCACTATCTCGGCTTCAAACACTGAGCAGATGGTGGGGTTCATCTCTGGGCTCACCATGACCATGCCCTGCACAACAATGCAAAGCTCAGATCTGTCAGGGCCAGCCCCCTTGCTTCTGAACAGCACCCAAAAACACAAACTCATCTCCACTCTGCGACTTAGGCTTGCATCCCATTCTCAGCCATGTACTCACCCTATTTCACAGCCTGGCCATTTCCTCCCCTTCCAGCAAGTTTTCTGCAAGTATCTCTCCTTCATTCCCACCCTACCAATGGGAGATCTCCAGGGAAGCCTCCAGCCCTGCTCACCGGACCAGTGAGGAACCTGGCAAAAGCAGCACTCACCTTGCGTAGCAGGGAGCGGTCGAAGGGCCCGAGGGCCAGCGTGGCTGCCTGCCCAGCCCTCAGCACGCGGCAGGCAGAGCGGTTGCGTTGGATACTGCACACTTTCAGCCGGAGGAACTTGCCATCGTCAGTGGGACCAACCACCAGGTTCTCCCCTTCTCGGCAGATCCCACTGCCCAGGGCAGAAGAGAGGGACAGAGTTTATCAGTAGACAAGGAAGAAATGTCACCCTCTGAGCTTAACCTGCACAAACTCCTCAGAGTCAAGGAGGTGAGTGTCCTTGTACTCTTACCTGGGACCAACTAACAGGGGTGCAAAGTTGGTGGGAACAGGGATTTCCTACAGCAGGACCAAAAGCCACATTCTCACTCCTAAGAATACCAGGTAACCCTCAGACAGGGGCCCTTCTGTCCCCAGTGCTCTGCTGAACTTCACTTTTTCTGCCTGAGAGGCCACAGCTGATGCTTGTTTTGCATGGATGTGCTGGCAGACAAACTGCTCTGATTGCTCCCCAACACTGAGGGACAGCTGCCTTCTCGTGGGGTAACATGCAGTTAACCTCTACTGGGATCAGAGAATGTGCCCTCTACATTTCCTCCCTGTGCTTGAGGAAGGAGGAAAGCAATGCGTTGGGATCATGGCTAACCTCTGCCAACTCTGGGTCCCAGCATGCCCTCCTTTGGCACATTACAGGTCACATTCCTAACCCAGCAACTTTAGAGCAGACTCTGCTTGCCACCACATAACCAATGGTCTGCTCATGGCACCTCCCAACACCCTGCACAGCTTTGTCCTCACTTAGCTCAGTCATCTGGCAGTAGTCAGGACTGAGCCTCACACTGCTTCCATCTGCAGTGGGTGACTCTCACCCTGTGGAAACTGCAGTAACCATTCACACCCACACTTGTCTGCCTGGCCTCACTTACCTCGACAGAGTTCCTCCCACAACAGTTCCCACCTCTGGCACAGTATAAATTTCATCAACCTGCAGCAAGGCAACAAGAATAAGCTGCTCAGACAGCTGTGAAATAGCACTCCAGAATGAGGACATTGTGCCCACCCCTTGTATGGAGGGAGGTAAGCTCTCTGCTGGTCATCAGACACCACCTCAGAGCTTTCATCAGCTCCCACTACCTTCCCATTAGAGGAATTTCTGCTTTTTAAGTGGCAGAGAAACAACCTTATCCCTGAGATGGGCATCCCAGTGCAGCCTAACAGTTGGGATTTTCTTGAGGAATGAGTCCTCTCCTTATTTTTTTGTCTCCAGATGGTCCAGGAGTTCACCACATCCCTCCCCAGGGTGTCCAGAGCCTCCAGATGTTTGCCAAATGTCACAGCAATGAGTGTAGTACCAGAACTGGAAACAAACTACCCTCACACACCTGAAACTCTGTGAGTTGCTGCATTAGTTCTTCCTGCTCTTTACTGTTGGTCAGTGGAGGGAGAATGTTGAGGAAGACTTTTAAGAGATCCAGGTTTTCCCCAGAAACACTGGACAGTGTAAAGATTGGGGTGATGCTGTCAGAAAACAAAACGGACAGGAATAAGCAGAAAGCCAGAGTGCATCTGCAGAAGGTGGCTGGGATTCTGAATCTACTGAGTCCAGCCAGAGGACAGAGACTACAGCAATAAATGGCCACAGCAGGAAGGCTCATTGGCTAGGCACTACTCTGCAGTAACCTCCACTTCAAAGGCTAGTTGAGGCACTGATCCCTTGCCAACCCACACTTCTGTCATGGAGAAGTAACCCCAGTGCAGCCTCGGGCACATTTTGCTCACAGAGCCCTGAAAAGGCCTGTGAGAGGAAAATGTCTTCTTGGAGAATGCAAAGGCAGGGAACTTGATGAGAAGCCATGATGTCCAAGATGTGGTTGCCTCCCCCATGATCACCCTTTCCCAGCTCCGCACAGCATCCCAGTCTGAACTGCCTGCTCCCAGAAGAAGAAATAAATTGTCCCTTACTTGGGAGACTGTGCAAACTGCTGTGCTGCTGTAACAGCATCATCATCTGAGTTCACAAGCAGGGGGAGCTTGTTGCAGCCTGGCTGCTTCAGGATTCGTTCCAGCTGCTTCACTGTCCGTTCCACGGTGGCTTTTGAACACAAGTCAACTTTGCTGATGACAATGAAGAAGGGGACCTTGAGGGCCATGGCCAAGCCTAAGTGCTCTCGCGTTGTGCCTGCTGCAGAAGACAAGTGAGAGTGTAGGTGCAGTAGCAGTCATCACTGTTTATGTGACAGCTCTGTCACCAGGCTCTCCCCCAGGCCCACTCTACAGATTTCACCTTAACTTCTTAGTTCATCAAGCAATGAAAAAGCAAAATTATTCTTTTGAACAAAACCAAACTTCAGCCCAGAAAAACAAAAAACATCAAGAATTTTTGTGACTGATCTGTTTGCTTCAGAAGGTTGCAGTAATTTTCACTCTTGGGCTAGAGTTTTGCCAGAAAATAAAGACAAAAATGTCAGTGAAAGATGGGGAAGATCTCCAGATGCCTTTTTACAATGCGCTGGGATTCAGTCCCTCTAATATGTCAAAGGTTTGGGGGGTTTTTTTTGTGTTTGGTTTTTTTTTTTTCCCCATGACAAGCACAGCCTCAAATTACAAATGAAGCCTCTCTGTCCAGGGTACAGTTTAATGTGGGCTACAGACAGTAAGAGGATCCCAGCTCTGCTCCCCTCCCAGGCACCCACAGGCACTGGCTTACAAGAAATCAGCAGAGGCTTCCAGACTAAATTTTTTTTGACAACCATTCCCAGCTAACAAGGACCTACTCCTCCCTTTCTCCATTTCTCTTCACACTTTGCTGTCAATCCATGCAGGCAGGGCAACACTCACCAATGCCAGTGTTGGCACTAACCACCAGCATAGCAAAGTCCGGGCAGTAGCTGGTGAGGCCAAAGATGGTTGTTTTCAGATACTTGTGGTGGCCAGCCAGGTCAATGAACGTGATCATTTTGGACGAACTCTCACAGATCTCTTCTGCTGTTCGGGAGTCACTGTAATTTACCACCTGAGGAACACAAGGACTCAGTGAGAGGAGATCCAGCAAGCAAGTGAAGAAAACCCAGCCCTTATCTACTTTGACCTCAGAATGAGTGAGGAGAGCTCATTCACTACGGGTGCAAGAAACAATGTCTGTTGCAAATGGGCAAGCAACACTCAGGTTCACCTAAAGGGACACAGAACTGTGCCCACCTCTCTTCCCTCACATCACACTCACAGTTGTAGCAGGAGGGTAGTCTTATTCTCCTCCAGCTTTTTGAGTTCAGCAGCTCACTCTCTCACCTCTCCTTTGCTGTTGAAGCCAAGGATCTCAAAGCTGATGCTTGATGTTCTTCCTGACTGGATTTCATGGAGATGCCGGAAGAGGTTGAGGCGTGCTCTGCCCCGCCCATTGTCTAGCTCTCCTTGCGTTAGGACACCCAACAGGGTTGACTTCCCTGAGTCCACATTCCCCAGCACAGCTACTCGAAGGTCTAAGAACTACAGGAAGAAGAACAGAGAAATCATGAAACTTAACTGCTGCTGCGCTGGGTGTGCGTGAACACTACATGGCAGTGGAGATGTGCCTCAGAGAGCTTCCCTCCATGATGGACACTGTGCAGTGTAATCTTGCGCAGATTCTGATCTTGCTCCCAGCAAACCACTGCCCAGGAGTTGTGATACACTCTCTGGAGTTGTGATGTGACACATCAAAGCTCAGGTATCACATAAAAGGTCATTTGCCGCAGCAGGAACTCTAAATCCTTCCTTGTTTGCACACTGGCCTGTATCAGCGCTGTTGCTGCAGAAGTGAAATAATTTGTCACCTGTGATTCAGGCAATCTCCCACACTGGTATCTGCCTCAGCCACAATCTTGATGAAAAAGCATGATCACCAAGCCTCCCTCTGGCAGTTCTTTAAAGCATCTGCTATGGGCCAATCTATGACAAGTGCCTCTAGGGTTTGGGCTCCCATCCCAAAATGAAGCTGCTTGTATGAAGCCTCAGCCTCCAGCAGGAGAGGATGGCTAAGTTGCAGGTCCCTACCTGCTGGTTGTCAGGCACCTTTCGGACAAGCACCTCCGTTATCTTCCTTGGAACGTCGCTGTCGTAATCAACCTCCCTCTCCCGCAGCACTGTAATGTCAGCCCCAACCCTGCCATAAACACGAAAGGAAGGGATGAGACACATGTACTTGGCAGCTCTTGCACCTCTACAATCTCATCTGGCAAAGTGAACAGGGTGAGAGTTGGGGACAGCAGAGAGGGAGCCTTAAGTTTCCAGGAAAAAGCCCTATAACTGCTTTCATCTTTCCAGAGTGTCATAATGAGAGAATTTCAGTCATACAAGGGGTATGTTACAATGGAGCAGCCTCGGGGGACTCCTGGGGCTAAGCCTCTCTCCTGGAGGCTGCTTATGAGTGGGGGTCCTGCAGATGAAAGGGAACACGTACTTCTCTGCCATACGGCGCAGCGTCTTGAGCGAGGCACGCATCTCCTCCTCCGAGAGGCCCACCAGCAGCCCGTTGTCCTCCACACCGATCTGATAGACGGCCTCACCACGGCCTTCCTGTAGTCTCCACTTCATCTGCGTCACCAGGTGCTCAAAGCGATATTGCGAGGGATTCACCAGCTTCAGCTGTTTAATGGAGGGCGCAGTTATAGTCACAGCCTGGATGCAGAGGGAATCCCATCGCCCAAGCCACCAACTCCCTAACCCAACATGAAGCGAGACCCCCAACTCTGACCCACCTCTAGAAAACACAGCCCACGTTCGTGTCTACACAGAAGCCATAGGATGGGTGAGAAAGGGTTTTCACATATGGTAGAACAACTTCCCTGCATCTTGCCAAAGGGATCTGTACCCTGCCTGCTGTGGGGGTAAAACCAGCACTGTGGGACCTATCTGTGACACAGGAGCCAAGTAAGTGCAAATGGCAGAACAGCCAAAGGAAAGTGACAAATGGTTATCAGGGACACATGCAGCTCTCTCTCAAAAGAAAGAAGATTTTAGGAAAAACACAGTGGGTCTCATATCCTAAAACAGATTCCTAAAAAAGAGCACGGAGATCAAACTCTTCTAGCTCATCACACTGGGTGTTCCTGGGCATAGAGACACAGGTGATGACTGACAGTTCCTCAGTTACAGTGTCCACTTTTCTGCCCCCTCCTTGGGCACCTTCCCCATATGCTGTCATTTGGTGAAGTTACTCACTGCAAAATAACCCTCTTGGAGGAAGACCTCCTTCTGCAACCTCCAAAGGCTCACCTTGTACTCAATGTTCCCATCTTCTGCCTGGTCAGAGAATGAAACAAGACAGAAAGGTTAGATGCTGTGCCAGCAGGGACTTCTGTAAGCATCAGCTACCCAGACACTCTGCAGCTTATGCTGACAGTTTCAGAGAGAGGGAAAGTGGCAGAAAAATACTGTGTTAGGTCACAGCCTCTTCTGCCATTCATTCATGCGCTCAACTGGAACTTGCTCTAGGTTTGTCTCTGCTGTTTCCATCCCACATGATGAAAACCAGAGGACAAAACTAGAGGGACACAGAGTGTAATACTGTTCGGGGGGATTTTTTTTTACTGCCAGTAAAGAATAGGGCCAGTCCAACAGTCACAGAGAGTTCCAGTTTCAAAAAGGTACAGGGCAGCAGATGATTAAAAGTGTCCCCCCCCACCTCCCTCAATCCATGACCCAGAATGCTACCCACAGCATCCCACTCCCAACCTATCCAGCAGCTTCCACCCACTCAATGTGCACAGAAACAGGGCACTGGGAACAAATGTCACTGCAGCTTCTCCTGCACACTGATACTCTCCCTCACTCAATTAGTTTTTCACTGACTTCTTTCCACGTCCTTGCATATCTTCTCTCTGCAAGAGAGAAGCACTACAGACAAAAGGAAGCAAGCTACTGACTTCTTTATAGTACAGCAAGCTAGTCACTGGCCTGGCAGTTCTGGAGAACCAGACCTGATTGGGACTGTCTGTACGCAACACGCTCAGAAGAACTTTCCCAGGAAGGGCTGGAGCCAGACTGGGTTGTCACAGAAAGCCCAGGTACTCATCAAGCTCACTCCAATCATAACAGGCTGCAGCTTTTCAAAGAGCACATATAACCAACAATAAAACAATTTTCCCACTGATTTAACCTAAGGACCACTGAGAAAGGGATGGAGCCTGCAGGAAGCCAAGTACTCTGGCAGATTAAACAGGGCTGCCAACACTAAACATTTCCTTTTCTTCTGACACCGATTTGCATGTCAGGAAAGGCAACAGCCCTCTCCTTGCCTTCCAGCTTAGCTCCTAACTACAGCTGTGCTTATGGTGGCAAAAGGCCAACAGAAGGAAGTTCTGAATTGTCAGCTCAGCTCTCAGGCAGTGAAGCTATGCAGTGAGAAAAGGGTACTTGCAGAGGGGTTTTTTACCATCTACTAGTTTTCGTGCTCTAAGAAAAACCACATTCACGTACCGTGCTGTCGCCTAAATAAGGGGGTGGGTCTCTTTCAAAGCAGCTGTGACTAAAAAAGCAACAGACTTGCTGGGCCACATACTGCATAGGGTAGCCAGGGACAGGAAGCTGTGCTGAAACGACAGGGGGCTGTCCAGTCTCCAGCTGAAAGGAACAAAAAACTAAACAACGGCTGCAGGGGACAATCCTGCCTGCGGAGAAGATCTAACAGCAGCAAAGCGCTATTCTCCCTTCCTGCCAAGAGTCACAGCCCTGCCTTGTGGAGGAGTTGCTCTCTCCCAGTGCAGGCTTTTATATCTTTTACAGAAAGCTCACTGACAGGGACCAAATAATCGGCTCCGAGGCAATGTAATGCTCGCCACAGTGGCGGTCCTGTTAGCGCGGTGCCAACGGTCTGAACTAACCAACACACCCACTTACTACCAGTGTCATTTACTCCTGCTGCAAGAGGCAAGTGTCCCGCGCTCTTGTCAGTACCATCTGCATCTCCATGTAAGAAAACGGTTGGCTGATTAGGGGAGTCACTAGAACCTACCGAGCAACGTCTATGAGTTTGGCAGCTGGAAAGGGACTTACACACACTACCCCCCCCCGCCCCCAGTTCGGCTCTCTAGCAGTGACATGAGCGGGATGTTCGGGACTACAAGTTGACCAAAGCTTTAATTCCGAAGCTATTTAGTTCCCAGACAGCGAAGCACACAGAGACGGACGCCGAGCAGCGAGATACTACTAACGGACAGGGTTTGGTGGCCCACGGAGGAAGCCCGCTGGCACAGGGGGTACGAGCCCTCTGCACTGCCACGTCAAACCCCAGAGCAGACCGGGGCAGGAGAGCACCCCGCTCTCGGGGCCAGGGCTGCAGGACCGCCCGCAAGCCTGCTGGACCAACCACGGCGCGACCCCGCACCAACATCGCCAGGACCCTCGGCCGAGCCTCTCCAGAGGCTGCCTCCAGCCTGACCCGCCACCAGACCTGCCAGGGGCCGGGGCTGCCGCGGGCCAGCCAGCCCGCGCCGCACCGAGCTGCTCGGTGGGGACCATCCCTCCGCCCCCTCCAGCCCCCGGGCCCTGTCCAGCCCTGACAGGAGCGGCGCTGGCCCCCTCGGCGTCAGGGCCCGGGGCGGGGGGCGCACCCTCCGCAGCTGACGGGACGCGGCGGCGGCTGGCCCGTCCGGGGGAGCTCACCTCGGGCGGCAGGTACGGCGGGTTGTTGGCCTTGCCCCCCCGGCTCCGCCCGTTCTTCTTCTTCGCCTTCGAGCCGCCGCCGCCGCCACCGGGCGCGGCTCCCCCGCGCCCGCGCAGCGCCCCGCCCGCCCCACCGCCCGCCGGCCGGCAGCAGCCCCCGAACAGCTCCGACACCCGTGAGTCCATGGCGGCCGGCGCGGCCCCGCCG
>WTSP01001817.1:108506-120024 GCA_025331215.1 Actenoides lindsayi | reverse complement strand
GCTCCAGTTTTCAGATTTACCTGTTAGATAATAAAAGAACCTAATTCATTTTCATTACTCTCCATTAATACTCTGTATAACTTGACTCTGCACAATTTCAAATTCAGGAACAGATGAATTGGTGGTGAAAAATCGCTATCAGACAGATTTCTTCACTGGGTATGCACACAGTGTGGGATATAGTAAGGTTTTTTTCTATAGTAATTTCTGTTAGGAAACAAGAACTAATACTGTGAGATAAGTTTAGCTGATAGCCTTCGGTTATAATTGTGTAATTAGGCTTCACAAAAAAGTTCTTATATAATAATTCTTAATTTCTTACATAATATTTATGTTCTTATATAACATTTACGATAACTAGTAATCCCAGCTTGGATGAAGTCCCTTCTCAGTAGGAAGCTGTGAGACATATGCAAATGCAACATACGGCTTGGAAATTTTAGTTAAAGGCCCTGATTCATTCCCACTTACTTGGTTGCTAGACTCTATCACTCAGGTTGGAATCTTCTCATAAGCAGACTCTCTAGAGCAGGCAGAAGGAGATATGTACCTTCAAAGGTGATGGTAATGCCAAATCCCCAAATTATAAGACAAATGACCTTAACATAACCTCAGTTAAATTGCTAAGATTAGCCAAGTGAATCCAGTTTAAAACGATACAATGAATAGGAGCTGTCATAAACTTAAGACAAAGGACTGAAGTTTGATAGACAAAGCAAGACCCATCAGTAAATAGAGCTATAGGTGCTCAAAGTAAACAAGCCTGGACATTAAGGTCATAGTTGTAACCCAGATACCTTTGTATGAATGAGTGGAAAAAATAGTAGGCAACTGGATGAGTTTAAACACCATCAGTGCTAAGAAAAATGTGGGTATCTTCCAACAGAGCACATGCATTAATTTTAAAAGAAGAAAAGCAACATCTGAACAGTTCAGAGCTTCAGCATCTGGTACCTAACTAAAATCTATTGCCAAAGATTACTTCATATTCTGCTTCCCTGCTGCATCTAGTGGGAAAAAAATATATGCCTAAACTGCAGGACTTTTTTAAAGGAGTGAATGGGAACAAAGTGCAGTTATGAGCCAAAACCAAATGAAAGGCCAGCCAAAGTCAGAAGTTCCTTGAAACTGTGAAATTCTACACACTATAAAAGTGCTGTTTCTTTATTTCTACAACTCTTGCTTTCAGCATGAGCACTAGCAATTTCCATTCTTCTCTCCTTATTGTGTGCACAGCAAACATCACAGGGATAATGCTTACTTACCCCTCAGGAGGGCTGTGAAGATTAATTAGTTAATGTTCTCGATGCACATCAAAGATGAAAAGCTCAGTGTAAGTACTGAGCATTTGTGTATTCATAGACACCAGAAATATGCATTCTTTACAGGAAACATGAAAGGTAGAATAATTTTCTAGCTGTGTGCAATTTCCAGAGGTGAAACTCTTATTCTATAGAAAGCCTACAAAATTGCATTTTAATAGTTTAGCCATTTAGAGAAAATATTCTATAAGACATCCAAAAGCCTATCTTCGCTTTTGAACCTGGGTGAAGAAATCATTGAAATACTGCTGATTCCATTAGAAGAAAAGAAAGAAAAGATGAGTTATGTTGGTTAGTGAGTTTGTAATGGAAATGAGGGGAAGAAAACGTTCTACTCAGAATTCACAGTGCAGAGTATTTAAGTTGTTTGTATCTTAAATTTTGCCCTAGAATCCTGCCACTTATGTCATTTCATACTGTTCATTTTGTACAGTAGGTCTAGGTCTAAAACCTAGTAAAGGCAGTGGATCTTTCTACTCATTGCAGTTTATGGTTGAAACTCCATTTTGTGTGAAACAAACAAACAAAAAAGGACATTTTTCTCAGACTGAAGAGAAATAACTGAATAACTGATGGAAATAACCAGAAGAAATGGGACTTTCTTTGTTAAAACAGAATCTTCTACTACACTTATTTTTACTGGTTTATAGATCAAAATTAGCTTTATCCTAGATCAAATACGGTCAAAAGAAGAGTGATCGGAATTCTGTATTCTGTTATGGGAGTTACCAAACTCTCCTGATATTTATTTTCCTTGGAGATCTGAAGAATTTTTTGTCAGAAATATAGTTTGGATGTAGGATAGAAGTTAGCATTTTTTGTTTGGTTGGTTGGGGTGGGGTTTTTTTGCTGGTTTTGGTTGGGTTTTTTTGTAAAAGAAACCAGAATATGTTACAGTGCAAAGTACAGCAGGGAGTCCTCATGAAAAGTAACATCGTGTATTATTTTTTTCCTAATGCATACCTACTAAAATTTGTAAAAGGGTAATATCAGAGACCATTGAAACTCATACTGCCGAGTTCTCAAAGGACTTGCAAATTTGTGAATTTTCCCTGTCTCTAATATGTGATTCAGTTACGGGGATTGCATTTTTTTAGAAGATTTTCCAGCTAAAGAAGCAATCGTGTTACTTAAATCACTAAGGATTTGTAAAATGGCAGTGTCCTGAGGGATTTACTTCCCAACCATTAATGCTCTTTCCCTCATTTTTCTTTTCTGTTGTCATGGTTAAACCACAGCCAGCAACTAAGCCATACTCAGACACTCATTCACTCTCCTGCAGTGGGATGGGGGAGAGAAGTAGAAGAATAAAAGTGAAAAAACTCTTGGGTTAAGATACAGTTTAACAGGTAAAGCAAAAGCCTCACATGCAATCAATGCAAAACAAGGAATTCATTCACCGCTTCCCATCGGCAGGCAGGTGTCCACCCATCTTCAGGAAAGCAGGGCTCCATCACATGTAATGGCTACTTGGGATGACAAGCACCATCACTCTGAATGTTCCCCACTTCCTTCTTCTTCCCCTAGCTTGATATTGTTAAGCATGACATCACATGGTCTGGAATATCCCTTTGGTCAGTTGGGGTCAACTGTCCTGGCTGTGTCCCTATTAAAGGGATTCAGAATGACTGTGTTTAGAGTGGTGATTGCTGGACTGATAGACTGGCTCCATGACTGAACATATCGTTAACCCTACAGATAACAACAGGTACATGAACACCCCACTTCAACATCATTTAACAAGAAGAGGTGGAGGCCCCCCTGGAGAACACTGTTTAAGGGGACATGAAGTCAGTTTACAGTAAACTTTTGTTAAATCAAACCCTGAAACCAAAACATCCTAATCAATTTTATCCCTGGCACCAGTCAGGGACAATTGATACAAATGTAATTTCATCTCAGCGTTCAGTGTATAAATATTCTCTGCCCTGTCACTATGTCATGCTAGGTTTCTTGGCATTAGCCTGCCAGCACACGATCCCGTGCAAGATTGTAACAAACCTGGTGTATTGTCTCTGTGTGTGGATTGGATTTTGCACACCAGGTAAAGAATCCATTCTTGGGACGTTTCGGTGACCTAGATGGGATCAAGCCTTGCCCGGTTCAATTCCCTATATAGATAGGGAGAGGAAACCTCTCAACATGCCCTCCCAGCTCCTTGTGCACCTCCAGCCC
The DNA here is from genome assembly GCA_025331215.1 of Actenoides lindsayi. Classification (NCBI taxonomy): domain Eukaryota; kingdom Metazoa; phylum Chordata; class Aves; order Coraciiformes; family Alcedinidae; genus Actenoides; species Actenoides lindsayi. The sequence continues at coordinate 116,527 of WTSP01001817.1, read as the reverse complement.
ATTTGCTGATGAGGTGGTGTGAAGAGTAAAAAAGGCCTTGACTCTGTGTAGATCTGCTCAGCAGTAATGAAAGCATCCCTGACTTATCAACACTGTTTCCAGCACAAGTCCAAACTGTAGCCGTATACCATCTACAATGAAGAAAATTAACTCTATTCCAGACAAAACCAGCTCATCTGTAAAGAATCAGAACAAAACTGAAAGTGCCACATTTTATAGGTGATTTCAAGATACTTTGCTTTTGTTATTACTGCTCTATTTAATGAAAAATGATGGTTTTTTTCCAAGTCAAGCCCAAGCTAGTCTAAAACAATAACCTTTTTTTTTTCTTTTTCTTTTCTTTTTTTTTTCTTTCTACGTAATCTGCAATTTTTGTGTGCCTATTGGACAACCTCTGCATGTGGAAATTTGCCAGGAACTACTAATTCCTTGAACAGATTGTAGTACTGAGATGAACAGAGTCTATACCTGCCAAAAATGCCAGCAAACGTTTTCCACTGTCATTTTCTGTCTTTAAGAAACTAAGAATGGTAAGTGCCGTAACAAAATGCTGACATGTACTTGGACTCAACAGCACCCCAACAAAATTAACAGAAAACTGAATACAGAGAGGTCAAAGCCTTCTTGAATAGCTTACTATGTGATTAAATTATGAAGACTGAACTTCTAGCTTCAAAATTCATCAGAAATAGAAATATGAGTGGTGGGGACATTAACAGAGTAAAATGAGACTGTGTAAAAATAAAATAAAATTAAATGCAAGAGCAGAATTTGGGAGTTTATACTGTAACACAGGGAAGCTTACTCTGCGCTTTCAAAGTGCCCAGTCAGTGCTTTCAGTATCATCAAAACTAAGATGCCTTCATAGGTCATAAGCAAAAAACAAACCCAGAACTGCCCATCTTGAAGAGATGAAAGCCAAATGATCATATTCATACATATCTTTACATTCTCTGTGTTTTTCCTAGGTGAGGAAAACATAAATATAAGGTGAGACAGAGCAAAAGTGAATTAGTGGCCTGCACCAAAGTAGGAAAGAAGCTGAGCAGCATGCTGTGACACTACGGATGTCTCAAACCTTGTGTGGTGATAAGATCTGGACAGAAAATGAACAAGTCCTAACTTGAGTAAGGCAGTATCAATGTCTCTCAGTAGTCCTCAATGGCTCTGCCATCCTCCTCTGACTCCTTGCAGATAAATTAACAATAGGAAGAGATAAGTTCTGTGTAGTCAGGACATCCCCCAGTCTTTTCCTTCCCTCTTCTTTCTACTGACTTTTAGTTTCTTCTCCTTGACACTTAGTTGTGCCTTAAAGAAATAGGTAAGAAAATAGTCTCTATTGCCAAAACACCATTTTCTGCACCGTTTACTGATTGATCTCAGGGAAAACCAATAAATGTTTTGTATTGTTCCTCCAAGTCATTGTGACTCTACCAACTCTGCCATGGGGGGACAGGTCCTTTTGGGGGATCTTAATGATTCACTTCCCTTGTCGTCCACAGAGCAGGACGAGCCTCATGCAAGAGCAAATTACAGTGTAGCTAGGCAAAGGACTACATGGCCTGATACTGATGAGAAAACACCAACATCCTAGTCAGCCCTGCTGTTTTCAGAGCTGGCTGAATATTGCACCAGTGACAGTGGCCCAGTGAGAAGGCTCTCACTGAAAGCCTAAGAAATAAATCAATTATCAATAGAATAGGTCAGTATCATATAGCAATTATAAGCTGCTACACGTACCTGGGCAGATGTCCACCCCTTTAAGCACAGATACCTAATCTGAGTACCCTCTGAGAAGCTGCTCATTTTTTTTTCCTCATTATGGGCTATGTACATAAAGCAGTTAGTGAAATGTAAAATAATTTGAGACCCCTTGGCATGGATTTCTATATACTAGTCCAATAATTATTTGATAACTCCTTTCTTACCCTTTCCTCTCACAATCTTCAACATGAAATACATGAAATAGGATGACTTGCTGAAAGCTAAAGTAAGGATTGTAAGTGAACTATGCTTTTAAACTCTGTTTCCACACCATTCATTTAGTGACACAGCCCTTAAAAAAAAAAAAAAAAAAAAAGGAAAAAAAAAAAAGGCTTAATTACATTTTGTGTAATAGTGCAGATAACACAAACCAAATAGTCTGCATGTTGCAGGTATGTTTGTAGCCATTATTTGTCTGAAAATAGCTAAGGCACTAGCACCAAACCTGGCATTTAAAAATAATTAAATCAAATGTTTAAGCTTATTTAAGGTAATGGTGCAGCATGAATCAGACTGTAAGTATATAAGCAGGAGTGTAAAAGCCTTCTTATCTTTGGTTACCATGCCAATGACATCTAGCTATCAGATGACGTCATTTACTTTGTTTTATAAGCAGAAATAAGTCCCCCATCTGCAATCAGTGCCGTGAGAATTCAATCAGCAGACAGCATTGTGTTTTTTAAGAAAGCACTGCTGGCTGAAATAATGGTGCCTGGTGGTGCATCCCAGCTCTCCATAAAAAGTGCTATAGAAAGCTTGATAACATGGACAAGTTTCAAAATCAGCAAGCCATCTCCTGAAGATAAAGTTGCTCAGAAAAAAAAGGACATTTTCAACATTGTCATGACTCCTGATCGCATTCCTAAGTTTTTCATCCCCTCTCTGGACATAGAGCATATTTCCTTCCAGCAGGAGCCAGAGGAAGACACCATAGAGAATTCTCCTGAGAGAGGAGTCTCTGATGGAGTTGTTCAAAAATTCAGAACAACTAGAAGCAAATCCGAATCCTTCATCAGGAAAGATACATTGTACAAAGGGGAGAGTCTGGACAGAAGAGGAACCCTGTGCTTTACAGACCGAAAGGTTTTCCCCGGAGACCTGGAGAAAGCTGCACATCATTCTGACCCAGCAACCAGAGCTGCCCTCTCTTTGCCCCATCTTTCCAAAATCACTACCCCCTATGGGTTTCTCACACTGGGTGAGAGTCCCAATACCAGGAGGAAAGAATCTCTCTTTTTTCAGCATGACTCTGAAGAGCTTAAAATCCTCTTGTCCCAAAGGAAGAAGACCACATCTCTTGTAAGGAGCTCATCCAGCCCTTTCAGTGAACTTCGTCAGACCATTGAATGCGTAAAGCCTTCAGACACCTCTTTTAAGACCAGACGGGCAGTTTCCTGGGAGGCGGTCTGCAACAGCCAGTTTTCTCCTCCACACTGCAAATCAGACTCTGAAACACACCCTGGGAAATGCGAGAAGAAGAGGTTTCAGATGACAATGAAGAGACACCTGGCCAGCATCAAGCGGATGCGATCCGGCAGCGGGATAAACTGGCTATGCTAAAGCAACACAGAGCAGTCCCAGCTCTTAATTCCTGTGAAAATTTAAAAGAGACAGTCTTCCACGGTGGTGTTCATGAACTTGAGTGTGGAGCACCCATTCAGCATCTCAAGCTCCAAAAAAAGGGCCAGAGAAACAACCAGAAAGAATTTACTTACGGTCGACAGGTTGTATGCATCTCCTGTTTCTTCAAGTCATACTCAGCAGCTTTGGATCCTTTAAAATTCAAACAAAGACAAGGACTAAATGAAATAGTTCATTTTCCAAAGGAAATGCTGTCATTTCTGGTCATGCCTGTATAATCTGTGAGAGGAGAGAAATTACTACATCAAAAGCAAACTACAAAGACAGCAAATGTCTGCTTGTAGATAGAAAAGTTGGTTTTGGCCTGATAGCATACTTGAAAAGAAGAAACATGCTAGTTAGTCAGGTAAAAGTTTTTCTTTTTTCTTTCTTTTTTTTTTTTTTTTTTTTAATTTTAGAGTTTAAGTGAAAAACAATTAAGATTTAATTTGTCCCAAGCTGATTACAGCAGGTAGTTGCAAACAGTCGTTCATAATTTCCAGCAGGAGCGTACTGGCTGAGAGGGGAAGCCGGGTGTTTGCCTTGCTGATGACAGTGAATAAGTGAGCTGTTCTCTGTTTTTAACAAATATGCTTATTTTATGCTCTCTTGTAGTTAGCCATTCAACGCAGCTGGAACTAGAGGGAAATTGATGTGATTTGTTTACCTTGTTACCAGTGTCAAGGTTTAACAACGTTCTATTAATAACCTGTCATTATTTCAGTTGTAACTAAACCAAATAAAATCTCTTTTTCTTTAATAACCTTTCTTGTCATTGCTGTTACTTTTTTCTTTTTTTTTTTTTTTCACAGATTTGTCCTTACTTTAAGATTGTAAAGGGAAATAAAACAGACAACCATGAATATTCAGTGTCTGCAGAACATGTGCTTCTGATCCTGTTTGTTAATCTTAACTGTTTTGTGAGGCACTAATACTCCAATGCAATAAACACAACAGTGGAAAAGCCATCAGTGCCAGCTAGAAATGTCCAATGACATATAAACACCGAGCTGAAAAGTTTTCTTGTGTGAAATTATCACCATTTTCCAGCAGCTAGTCTCCAGCCAAGCAAAATTTACTTGCCACAGAATTTCAAAGGAAGGTAAAATACCTGTGATACTTTTCTAGGGTAAAGATCTGTCCTAAATTGCATAAGAAATTGAGTTAGTAGGAGATGAAATCTGGTTAAATCTGTTTAATTTATTGAGGTGAAGATACCTAGAATATGGATGAAGTCATCAGTGACTGGAATTAAAAAAAAAATCTACTTTAGTTGACAGGAGAGTAATGTAACATTTGGAGTTATAAATATGTTACATTATATTGTATTTAATTTATTTGTGTTGCATAATCTGCAGTTGATAACGAAAATAGTATCAAATGACCCTGGCACATGGGAAAATAATTGCTGTCTAAAGAGATGAGATTGTCCCCATTTTACAGACAACGGGCAAATTCTATGCAGCAAATACAGAACTAGTAGCCTATGAAACTCATGTTCCAAATAATCAGAAATGAGCTGGCTGTGCTTCCCTGGTTGTGCAGCAACGTAGAGACCACAGTGTGTGAAATGAAATATGTGTGTGAAATCGAGTAAATTCACAGATGGCCAACTCCTGTGACCGCAGAACAGCTACACCCTGGGATAGGCATCCAGGCTCCCTTTATAATCTAAAGTATGATTCATTTAATCCCCCACAGAAGACATCTAAAACTCACCCCTGTGCTTACACAATAGTCTTTGTCCAAAAGAATCCCAGTTAAACATTGCCACACCCTTGCAGGCAGCCAAGGGAGATGTTTGGGACTGAACTCTGAGCTCTGCTCTCAAAATAGTAACAAATAAGATTTTTTTATTATTGTTTTGTTTTGTTTTGTTTTTGTGAAACTATTTTAAACATTAAGAAGAAGTGTAATTTGCAGAGGCTGAGGAGAATGTAAAAAGCCCGGTGAAGATATGTTTCCTATTTTTCTGTGTCATTCAGCAGATTTGAATTAAAGGTGACCATGACTAAAAATCTTACAAGTCAGATGGTTTTGAAAAATATCTGGAGTACAAATTAAGTTGCACTCTGCACACCACAATCTACACTAAATAACCCATGCAGGCCTACACAAATTCCTGCTTGCTTTAGCAAATACATCAACTACACATGTAATATTTTTCCATGGAGAAAAGGTTTACCACAGAATGTTAGATATTAGAAAGCATTTCTTTTCTATTTCAAGAAGCTATGACTTAGGTAGTTCACCATGGATAGAACCAAATTTATCCAGAGTTATGGCACATCTTTTGGTTGCACAGCTGGCTACAAACAGTCTATTTGGTGTATTGTCTCATTGTCTGAGATTCTCTCACCCTACAATTTATTTTATTCTTCTCCTCTTTTCCAAGAGGCAAACAGACTTGTTGTTAGACATAGAGCTTTTTATTTGTTTTCACTCTTGCCATTGGAAGGATTTTCTATCTGGGAGAGCCAATAAGCAGTAGTTCGTATTTGAGTATCATCCCAAACTTTCACAGTCATGGAAACCACAGTGTTTGAAACTTAATGGATTCTTGTTTCTCCATGATAGTAGCTTCCCTGTGTGAGTGACTAAAATGCTGGAGGCAAAGAAATCCAAAACTGATCACCCAGACAATAAGTCTATTTTAAAAACAGGCTTGGGATGAGCTCACAAGAAAAGCATACACTGCAATATCATGCAGCAATAAGAAATTAAATTAAATGACCTGTGAGATCCCTTTCAGTTTAAATGCTCATAATGCATTGGCAGGTTCTGTAGTCAGGCAAAGCAAGGCATTCCAGGAAATCAGCATATGTACCTGAATGTATTTTCCTAAGTCATGATATGAAAATATCTATTTACAGTGAATCTATTCAAAACAGTTCTTAGTGACATAGATATTCACTATTTAGGTATTATTAAATGTCACTAAGTCCTGTTTAACTGTCAGTTGCATGCAAAATCTACTCTGTTACAGCAATGTTAATGACCATTACCTCTTCAGCAAGTGCTTCACGAAAGTATTCAAAAGTTGGTTTTGACACTAGGGGAATCTCTAGAGATAGGGTCATATCTGGTGTTAGTGTCTAGGGACAGGTTTTGATTTAGATTAGTCTTTCAAGAAGAGAATTAACACCATTTTTCAAAGATTTGGGGTTATTTTTGTTTGGTTTTTTGTCTTTTTTTGGGGGGTGGGGATGTTGGTTTTTTTCTGGCTTGAAGTAGTTGAAAGAACTTATTGAAAAACATAGGTTTTACAATTCGGTACTGTGTTGAAAACACCTTGTGTATTTATTTATTTACTTATTTTTGTCCAAAGGCAGGAATTTCATAAAAGTCTGAGAAAATTTGGTCTTGAGTTTGTTATTTGTTCCTGTGATCAGTTACATTAGCTCTCCTTACCATCTCTTTTCAACATTAGTTTAAATTTCATCTAGATTTTTAACTTTACAACTATATTTCTTTGTGAAATTACATTATAGATCAATGTGTTTTCCTTAACTGAGATACGATATTGGTCTCTTCTGTTTAAGCTGCAATCACATTTCATCACACAGTTATCTGTATTTTGAAAGTGATTGTAAATGTTTCTTTATTCTGCATACAGGTTGAAAATCCATTTGTAAATTGTCTTAGGATATTTTCAGATGCAAGTTCTATAAATATAGGTCATAAAAATTATGCTGCAATTCCTGGTTTATTTTAGCACCTTTTTAAAATTGTATTTTATTTTTTTATTATTGAACAACTGAGATGTAGCACAGTGACTCCTAACGGGATTATACCATCCAGGCCCCTTTTTTCCATGACGATTTTTCACCTACATTCTCTCCATGTGTATTGCTGCTGATACAATCTTACACAATGGCTAATGTAATGACCTCTATTCATTTATTGTAAGTTATACAGTGTTGTGAAGTCCATGAAATATTTAACACCAATAAACAGGATGATCATTACTTTAATGTATAATGAGAAAGTAAATTAAGTAACTGACATTTAAATAAAATATAAATACTTTATGCAGTTTCTATTTACCACATCATGGCAGTAATCCATTTAGAGTCAATGAACAATGTAATTGAATAGCTCGTGTAATGCAAAGATCTTTCTCAAGTTTTTTTTTTCCACCAACTATCCACATGGAAACTCACTCACAATTTCCTGGCATTTTTTAGGCTGCTTGTAAACATGGAGGTATTATTATATCCCTTATGCAATAATTTCACAAAATATCAGAAGCATGGAAACTTGGAACATGCTATTAAAAGTTAGTGCAGTTTATGGATGACAGGAAAATGAAGCAATGAAGCAGAGGTTGCAACTTTTCACTTGTGTTCTCTGGCAGTTCCAAACTTGTGCACTAACTGGAATTAGGGCAGATGAAGGAAGGTTTAAACAAAAATATCTTAGAATCATAGAATTGTCAGGGTTGGAAGGGACTTTAAAGATCATCCAGTTCCAACCTCCCTGCCAATGTCAGGGACATCTCCCACTAGATCTGGTTGCTCAGAGCCCCATCCAGCCTGGTCTTAAAAACATCCAAGGATGGGGCTTCCACCGCCTCCCTGGGCAACCTGTTCCGGTGTCTCACCACCCTCATGGGGAAGAACTTCTTCCTAATGTCT
>WTSP01001817.1:69288-85629 GCA_025331215.1 Actenoides lindsayi | reverse complement strand
AGCCAACTGGATTTAACTCCATTGACCACAACTCTTTGAACTCATCCATCTAACCAGTTTTTCACCCAGGAAAGTGTATGTCCGTCCAAGCCAATAACAGTCAATTTCTCTAATAGACCACTGTGGGAAATGGTGTTCAAATGCCTTACTAAAGTCAAGATAGATAACACCCACAGCCTTGCCTTCATCCAACAAGCAGGTCACCCTGTCATAGGAGGAGATAGGTTTGTTAAACAGGACCTGCCCTTCATAAACCAATGCTAACTGGGCCTGATCACCTGGTTGTCCTGCATGTGCTGCATAATAGAACCCAGGATGATCTGCTTCACCAGCTTTCCTGGTCCCAAAGTCAAACTGACAGGCCTGTATTTCCCTGGATCATCCTTCTGTTACTTCTTATATATGGGTGTTATGTTGACTGACCTCCAATCTGCTGGTACCTCCCCAGCCAGCCAGGACTGCTGATAAATGATGGACGGTGGCCTGGTCATTACACATTCTAGTAACCTCCTGGATTGTTCCCTCTCTGCTGTGTTGTATTTTCCAGTAGATACCCGGGAAGTTGAAGTCCCCCATAAGAACAACAGCAAGTGACCTTGAGATTTCTTCTAAGTGCTTATAGTATATTTCATCTACCTCATTACTCTGGTAGGGAGGTCTATAGGAGACACCCACAGCAATATCAGCTATGTATATCAACTTGGCCAAAGTAGCACAACAGAAAAAGAAATGGAACCCAAATCTCCCAAGATACCTGCTTCATCCAACAGAGACTATTTTTTCTGAGGAATCACTCTACCCTTTAATACACTTTAGAAGAAACTGGTCCAAATAATGAACTTACCCTGCCCCTTGTCAATGGAAGACCTGGCACAACTCAGTTGACAGTAGGCAGGTTCTCTGTAAATGAGATATGCTGATAGGGAGAACTTCACTCCAGGTTAGAGATAAGACACAAAGCTTAGCACTGCACATTTTTTCAGATTAGAACATTAATATGTTGATGAGGAATGGCTCATCTTGATTATTTGAGCTGTTGTATACTTTCTCCAATGGGATCTTTTCCTTATGGTAGGATCACAACAGCATACCATTGAAAACTTATCTTTCTTTTCCTTTTGTTCCCCTCAAATATATAGAATTTTTACCACATCTAGAGTATTATGTAAACTGATAGAATAAATTAGTCCAAGCAGAGACATACTAAAAAATCCTGGTCCTCGCACATCAACTCACTAAATAAACTGAGTATCACTACAGATGAGAGTTAGTCAGTGTTTCTACATAAGACATGTACCAGAAGTACTATAAAAAGCTTTGGTCCCAAAAACTTATGAGAGTTCCAAAAGAGTAAGAGCTATGACTTTATTTCTTTTTCATCCTCTTTCCCTTCATTCTCCTTGTTTAACAACGGTCTCATCTTTATCCTTATGCAGGCTATTGATGTAGAAGTCTTCTCCTCGGCTCTCATCACCTAAACGAGGCTTCATTGAGCATTCTGCCTCATTGACTTCCTTTTTTCCCCTCATCTCATTCTGAAACCTATTGACTGTTTCTTAATTTCTCTCTCCATAAGTTATTGCCTTTATGACTGAATGCCTTAATTTATTCCCCATATAATGTCTACACACTGCTGCTTCCTGTATTTTATTGCATATGTGGTCTTCTATTATTTAACTCCATAGAGCTACTTTAGACTAAAATTCCATAAAAGATATACTCCCACATGACGAAAGAAGTCAGCATGAACTGCTGACTCCTCCTCATCTTGAAAATATACATGTGTTTACAAGCATAGTCAGAAATTTAATCTTTAAAGCATTTTCATTGGAGCTTGTGACACTGTTACAACATTACTGAAATTTCTGGTTATTCTGAAAACCAGCAAAACCCCCTCTCAAAAGTTACTGAACTTCTCCAAACCACTCCAAAGCAGATAAGAACTAGGAAACTTACTTCAAATTCTTTGATCTGGAATTTTGGGGTTCCAGAATATCCTTGAACCTGTCAATCTTGCAATGTAACAAGTATATAGGAAATAGAAACAACTCAGATTTAGGAAAAAAAATCATTAACATGGAGGATTCATAAATCTGAAGCAATTTCTTTAGTCTACATCTTTAGATCCTTCAGAGAGCAAAGCATCTCTTTCCTAACACTGATGCAAGGTAAATTTGTTCATTAACTTAGAACAGGGGCACAGAAGCACCCATCACTATCTTTTTATATATTGATCATTCCTTTTCTCCCCTACACACACTCCCACAATTTATGCGACTAAAAATAACAACGCCATAGAGGTGATTTATTCTCTGCTTCTTCTAATGTACACCTGCTTGTGGCTCATCAGCTGCCATTTACTCAGCAAAAATAGAATTATGATACGCTAATTTATATGTCAAAAAGGTTCACTACTCCATTTGGAAGGATGGGAGCTGAGGGAAAGAAAATGTGATGTTTGCATATTAGAGATGCATAACTTTCTGAAAAGCTAAAACCACATTAAGACAGAAGCTGCAAAAATTAAGACAGCATTGGATAATACGTATGTCTCTGTACAGGTCTTTTAGGCAAAATCTACACATGTATTTAGGAGTTCAAAAAATTCAATCACTCATCTAGTGTTTATGAAAACATCTATAAAGGTTGATATTCTGGCTTCGGATAGGATGGGGTTAATTTTCACCAGAAGCTGGGAAGGGAGGTCTGGATAGGGCAAGGTATTATTCATATCATACTGACATTGTCCCCAGTACATAAAGGGAGCTCTCAACAGGGCAAGGTGTTATTCATACCATACTGACATCATACCCAGTACATAAAGGGAGCTCTAGTTTCAGGGGTTGGCCTAGTGGGTTTGCTACCTCTTGTTTCTTTATATATATATTTTTCATTGTTATTAATACTATTGCTCTTTTTGTGACTGATTTTGTTGTGCTGTTGTATTAAAACCTCCTTATCTCAATCCACGGGGGTTTTGTACCTTTTCTGCCTTTTTTCCTTCCCAGCAAGTAGTGGGGTGGGGGTGGGGGGTTGACTGGTTCTAAACTACAACAGTTAGGCAGTTAACTCTCTAAAATCAGTAGAGTTTTGCTACTGGCTCTAGTCACACCGTCCACACACTCCAAACTACATTTTTATGTAGCTCAGTAAATTGGAATTGTGACTTTTTGCATGTAAGTGTTCTGAAATAAGTTTCAGTTTTTCTAGGAAAATAAGTCTTCTGCAATCCTATTGCCTGGAATTACTTGCTTACATACAGCCTAGAAACGTCCTCAAATTACTTGTCCTGCAAAACGCACTGTCCATATGGGCAAGTATGGTCGGAAGCATATATCAACTTCATTTACTTCTCTTTATGCCCTGTTAATAGCATTGTCTTGACTCAAAGGTCGGAGTTTCCAAGCACCTTTGCTTTCTATCACTCCTCACTGAAGTGGGAGGCTAGGTGCGGCTGGTCAAGGATTCAGAGGTAAACTCAATAACAACGTAGTGTTATTAAGCAAGTATTCTTTATTTGAAGGGCTGGACACACAGGGGATCACTCCTCCAAATCTGCATACCACCTGCAGTTAACCAGGAAATACTTACATAATGTATACATGACTATGCATTAGATTTCTGAAAATTCGGTTACATATTCATTAGTTTTCCGCGAAATTATTAACATAAGTGTCCACCCAATCTCCACCTAGTCCTCCATGGGCAATTACTCTATTAGGGTCTTAGGGTGGCCTTCCTCATTTCTGCTGACAAACCTGCAGGACCAGTTTTAACAGGTCTCCTGCTGTGTCGACATCGCCTTCATTGTTTTGGTCAAAGACCCTTACAGTCTGTTCCCTAAAGAATGCATGCAAGCTTGCAAAATGAGTGCTGGTAAGTTATTTATAGTTTATTATATAGTTTAGGTTAGTATCTGAAGCTGACAGTGACAAGATTAGTAAGATTTCCTTATCAATCTTCATCAATAACCAGTTGTTTCTGATACTAATCTAATCTTAAGTAGTATTAAAAGTAGCTGAAAGGATGTTAGAGGGTTGCCTGTCCAACTATCTACTGATCTCCTGCATTAAAAACAGTGTTACCAAGTAGTTGAGTGCCCTTTGTTCCCTGTGAGAAGAGAAAGTCACCTTATCAGCATCATCACAAGCGATGCTGTATAAAGGTATTGATGAAAAGCTGTGTTTAGAGCTGAGCTTTATTACTATATGCATTGTGAGGAGGGTCGTTCAAAATACAATTTTTCTTGAAAAGGATCAGAACACATTTTAATGACAAACTGCTGCTCAATCCTAAAATGAGCTAGAATGTCTGGTTACTGCATATGTTGTGGTTTGGTATTTTTCTTTTAATCTAAATGGCATAACTAGGGACAATGTGGACAGTCAACTGCCTCTTCAACAAAATCTGGTTTTCCATGCTATACTTGTAGACACAAACTGCCTCTGACATGGCAGACGTTCACTGATCTCTACCAGACAAACACCTTGGAATTTCAATGTATCTGTTGTGACAGACACACACAGTGTCAAGAGATGATGAAGTCTTGCAAGAAAGAATATAAAGAGAAAATACACATCTTGATGCCTGAGCCTCAGTTAGAAGCACCCACTGCAATACCATTAAGGCTGTAATAATTTATTTTGTGGGTAAGGAATCCAGGACATATAGCTGAAGAGCAGAGAAAGTGAGAAACAACAGAAAAATATTATTGGAAAATAATGAGTCTTCCATCATAACAAAGGTTCAGTTTTCCAGGAGAGGGAGGAATGATTCAAGAACAAAATTACTGCAACACACTTTTGAGATCATCTTTCTTAAAAGAATAGAGGAATACCTCATGCATAAATTACCTGTTAATCATTGTGGTAGGTGCAAACTGTGTGGAGCCTTCAAGAACAGCAGATCAAGAGCACCAGTGATGATGATAGACAACTGTTAGACCATGAGGGAATATGAACAAGCCAAAGAGGAATTAGAACACTTCACCCAGTCTTGTAACTGACAGTGTCTGGGGTTATCTGGGAATAGATGTCAGGGACTGAAAAAAGACCTCAGGGATATGTGGAGGAGATGGTTCAGAGGCAGCTCAGGAAAGACTCCAGGAGATTAAAGAAGAAAGAACTGAGGAAAGAGAGACCCCAGGACTCTGTACCCAGATGATGCACTGCACAGCTGGATCCACTATGCTGATCCACTTGATTTCTGGACTGTGTCATCTGTGCTGTAGATAGGGCAGTTGTATAATCTGCAAAAAATGCACATATCTGTAACTAAAACATTTTGTTATCCATTAAGTGTCTGCACTGTCAACTTGATCTTAAACCATGAGAAAGGGTTGGCTCACCCACCCCTCAATACAACTTGCTGAGAAAATCATGCAAAGGGACATGTTGCATTACAAATGTGGAGGACATGCATGGTTCTGGCCACTTACCAAACAGACAACAGATCCAAGGACTGTCATGTGTCACTGTAGGTCCTTTTCCTCAATGTGCTTCCTTCTGGCTAACAGTCTTGCTGAGAGTCCACAGTCCAGTGTCCCACAATTTTTAATTTTGCTTAGATGACCAACATTGACTACATAACAAATTTCAGTACATCAGTGCACAAAATTAGTTGTGGCCACTTTATGGGGGAGAGTGACAGAGATGATGGAAAGGGACTGTCAATTTGTGCTGTGTACATAAAAGTTTGCCCAATCCTGTGTAGTCTCTGGTCAGGAGTTTTTTATCCTGTGTGATCAAAGCACATGTGATTTATAAAGGTGTTCAGATTCCTGATATCCACTGATGGTAGTAGAAAATTAGGCACTGTTAAGAACCTGGTCTATAATATTTCACTCTCAGCCTGAGTCATTAGATACCTTAGTGAATGCCTATGCCTCTGTAGCAATTAACTGCAAATCTTCCAGCAGTTTATTAAAAAAACAATGGGTTTGTGAACACTCTTTGTAATTATTATAGCATCTGGAAAAAGCAAGGAAACTGAAATCAATGCATGTTTTCCCTAGGTACTGACGGAATAGAACACTCTCTCACCCTATTAATCTCCTGTCATTTTTAATGAGACCTGCTGATATCCTATAAAAATGTAGGGAGAGGTAGAAATATTAGTACAAGCGCAAATGGTAAAAAGATGCATTAATACTGTAAATAACTACATACTGTGAACTTTGAGTCCACAACAGGAAAATAAAACAAAACCCTTAAGAGTCTTACTACTTCTATCTGGAAGGTGATGGGGAATCCTTACTTCTATTTGTATAAAGGAGAAACACATTAAATAGAATCCAGGCTATTTTATCAATATTTTTATATGACTCAGAGTTTAAAGTTCTGGTTTGTATTCTAGATATTACATAGGAGTTTTTATTAGAATTAGGAAATGAAATGCATAAATTTGGATCCATGGTCCATAACTGTTGGAATGGTGCTGTGTTCATTGAATTAAAAACAGGTATTCCAAAAGCTAGAGCAGGTCCAGAGAAGGGCAACAAAGCTGGTGATGGGTCTAGAGAACAAGTCTTATGATGAGTGTCTAAGGCAACTAGGGCTAATTAGTCTGAAGAAAAGGAGGCTCAGAGGAGATCTTATCACTCTCCACAACTACCTGAAAGGAGGTTGTAGAGAGGTGGGTGCTGGTTTTTTCTCCCAAGTAACAAGTAATAAGGCAAGAGTAAATGGCCTGAAGTGGTGCCAGGGGAGGTTTAGGTTGGTCATTAACAAAATAATTTTCACCAGAAGGGTTGTCAAGCCCTGAAACATGCTGCCCAGGGACATGGTTGAATCAGCATCCCTGGCCACATTCAAAAGCTGTGTAGATGTGGTACTAAGGGACACAGTTTAGTAGTGGAAATGTAGAGTAGGGTTCTTGGTTGGGTTGACGGTCTTTTCCAATCTAGATGATTCTATGATTCTAAGCCTTTCTTCCTGCCCCATGATTTTTACACATCTCTTTGTAATGATCTAAGAGGCATGGGAGTAGTTATGTATCAAAGGTATTTTCCTTAGCCTTTGGATTTTATACTTTAAAAAGTGGGAAAGTTTAATACACATATCCTATGTTCCTGACTAATTTCCTTATTCATTTGACTATCAAGTAGAAAGTATTATAAACTGCTACAACTTCCATCCCTGCCTCTTCCCCTTTGCTTCCTACAGTTTAGCATCTAACTTGCTTTCTCAGTTCTAAAACATATTGGGCCAACGCCATTTTGTTGGAATGTACATGTATGCTTTTTCCATAGCTGTAACTGCATTGACTTCCACGGGAAGACTACAGATAACCAAATGAGAATAAGAGACAAAGTTCCTTTGTAAAGTCAGGCATGACTTTGAAATCCCTTGAGTTATTAGAATGCAACTCTTTCTATTTGCATAGTACAAGATGAATGGAGGTGCTTACAAAATTGATATTACATGACACAGATTTAAACTTATTTAGATACAGTAAAACACAAGCTCAGAGTTAAAGTAATCAAAGTCATTGCAGTTTCTTAGTTTTGACACAAAATGGATTCATCATCATGTTTAGTTGTTTGCAACGTGACTTTAAACTGAAGCTTAACTGCTTGCTCTTGAATAGCTTTTAAGTATATGTCAAGTTGTATACACTTTTCATAGAACTGAAAGGCAAAAGGAAAAACACAAGCATATATGGGAAGTAAACGTGAATTCTGCTAGATCAAAGGTAATACAAGACAAATATTTAAAGACATGAGGGGTTAGGCCAAAATAAAGTTCCCTTAAGTGGCTAGTAGAAAAGGCATTGCTAACAAGTGTATGACAAGAACATGGCAATTCTAGAGTGTACCCTCTCAGCATCTTACAGACACTGGTACAGAAACTTCCCACAGCATCACACAGTCCTGCAGGCTGGGAGGACCTCCAGAGATCATCTGCTACAACCTGCTGCCCAAAGCAGGCCAATTAGAGTGGACTGCTCAGGACTTTTTTTGGTAAAGTTTTGATTTTCAGTGACAGAGATCCTACAGACTTTCTGAGTCCCTGCTGGAATATTTAGCAACCCTTGCAAATTTTTTTTTGTTTGTTTATATCTAATTGAAATTGCCCTTTCTGAGAAGAATCTGGCTCCTTCTTCTCTGCGCTATCCCATTACATACCCAGTTATACATATTTAACTGCCTAGAAAACAAGGCATTTTTTTTGTCAAAATTTAGTTAACCAGATAGAGGCAAAACCTAGATATATGCTTCTTAGGAGTGTGAAGTCTGGATTTTGAATTAATCCTAATTTAGGTAAAATAAATCAGGAAGTCTTAATCTCACTTAAATTTGAATCTCATAGACTTTTACAAGTCTTAATCTCAGTTACTTTTAAATTACTAATTGAGGCTATTGCTTCTGTAGGTTGAAGACAGGCAATTATCTAACTTTTCTGGAAGACATGTAGGCCTGTTGAAAAGATGTTGAAAAAACATCAGCCTATTCTTAAGTAAGGCTATTTGGCCTAAATATCTAAACTGAACCTTATCAAATTCAACAAGTTGTTAACTGCTTCATGACTGTTGGAACTGCAGAACTCACAACTCAGACTGAAAGATCTGACACCATAAACATTTTGAGTTATGGGATGAAAAATATAAAGAGTAATGGCTATGGTTATCCAACAGACATTCCATGAATGACTGATCTGTATTTACATTAGAACTGAGATGATTTACGAATGCCAAAGTGCTGTACTTTAATTTAATGCTATACATATGTCAGGACACTTTTATTAAATACATCACATCTATTAGCTTTTGCACTATATTTCATACAAAATAAGAAACGGGTAACAAATTAAATGAGAGTCACAAAAGAATCAATGACCAATATAAAGAAAATAAGGCTGTGTTTCAGTCATTATGGTTATCAAAATCCTTCTTTGTATTCAGGAAGAAGGTTGGCTTCTAGAGAAGCCAGATAAGCCTTCTAGATAAGGGAAGGTTAAAAGTGTCCTTCACAGTGATCAGTTATTTCAGTTCTCCACTTTCACTGCTCAAAATGTCAGGACATTACAAAAAACATTTCAGTTAAACTTCTAGATCTTAAAATGCACTGAAATGTGTGGTATCCTCAAGGGTCCTTCAGCAGTCTAATATACTTTGAGTCAGTTTTCCCACACCAAACTTCCAAAACCCATGGATACTGGTTAGTTAATTTATGGAGAAAAAAAAAAAAAAAAAAAAAAAAAAAAGGAAGATGTATTTAGAAAATATGTTGCATCAGGAAAGAAAGGTTGTTTTTTTCTCCAACAATAAAATATTAACTTTTTAATAATGTATGAAGCATTCATCTACCTACAATAGATGAGGTATAACATGGCTAATGGACCAAAACTGACAGCTAACAGGCTAGTGTTTCTCAAGCTATATTAATATGCTAATACATCTCAAAAAGAGATCTTCAGTTCTAAAATTTAATCTACCAAGAAAGAAGTGAACAGATTACAGGAAAAACAAACAAGACGTAAAAAAAAAACAGCAAACAAACAAAAAAATCCAAAACAAAAACAAACAAAAACCCACACCAAAACCAAACCAAACAACAAACAGCAAACCAAAACACTGTAGAAGGATTCAGATCTCTTAAACATAATGATAACTGAAATAGTAATTGTTAAGTGTCCAGGAAAAAGACAATCCTTATACAAATATGGTCTCATATTATTTCAAAGCTCTGAATTAACAATTTTTTAAATAAAATCTGGTCTCACATTATTTCAAAGCTCTGAGTTAGCCAGTTTTAAAGATCTTTCAAATGTATGCAGTGGTTTAATGTTAATCAGTAGATTAAAAGAAGTCTAGAAATGTCTGGAATTAATTTAATGAATGACATCTCCTTGACTGTTTTCAACTAAAAAGATAGGGGTAGCAGAGGTCAAGAAATATTATTGACAATTACTGCTAAGCCTGAAATTAGAAATATGAAAAAAAGCCTAAGGAACCCTTGTAACTGATCTGGGAAAGGTGATATATAGTAACAATTCCTCTAAAGAACCTGATATTAAAAAACATCTATTAATGGTTTTTAAAACAGAAGATGTTAAGACCTTTAAATAATTTTCTAGTAATTTATGGTTTTGTCTTCCCTTTGTAAGGTTTCTTTACTCACCCTGTAGGCCTCTTCTTGTGCATCACTAATATAGTTTATGTTCCTAAAGGCTGTTGTATTTAAAGCAAATATCCGTTTTATATTGAATACAGAAAAGTCACATTAAAATTCAAAAAATACAGGTTCCTAATGGACAAGAATGACAGCACTCCATTTCCTTCCATGAGGCCATAATTTAATCTCAAAAGACAGTAGAAGAACATCCTTCATTTTCTTTCTTTCAAGTTTGACATATTTTGATAGAAAACCTCTAATTAATAGTACAGCAAAACGGTAAGTAATTAATTGTATTAAAGTAGTACGAGCATTAATTTTGAGTGATGTGCAAGTATTACTTTGCTACTGCTATCAGCTCAATGATTTTATGATTCCTGTCAGCAATGGATGATAAAACAAAGAAGATAAAGAGAACCAGGCACATTTCTCCTTTGTTAAAGCAGAGAAAGGGCTAGTTTAAAGAGACAGGTAATTTAGTGGGTTTGAAAGACATACTAACCTAATTATGATGTTCTAATCAATCCTTATTCTTTTAAAATTTCTTTATAAGCTCAGTAGCTTAATTTCTTCTGGGCACCTTCTGGAAATTCTTGGAAATACAAGGAACTATAAAAAACATAGCTGTATTGATTCAGTAGTGTTAAAACCACTATCATAGAATATCTGTTATTGTAGAGAATGGCTAAAAGATAGCAACTGATATTCATCAGTTACGGAATCCCACTCCTCCTTAAGTAGATCCTAGTATTAAATACCAACAGTGTATTTGGTCCAGACCCCTAAAGAGATAGAATGAGGACTACTGAAGCATAAATATGGATCAACTTTTTCTGCAAGGGAAAAGAAACATGAAAAATTAGTGACTTAAATTTTTATTCTTCTGTCAGGTGCCAGCATCAAATACACTGCATCTGCCAATACCTAACAGATGTTTTGCAGCTACTGTAGAAACCACTCCTTGCATACCTGCTTGCTTTGTAAAATAAAGACTAGTACAAGAAGCAGGGTCATCAGAGTAAAGGCTGTGAGACAGTCAGGGCTTGAGATAAAGGGATGCTAGTTTGAAGTCATAACTGAGGTCAAGAAGTAGGCAAGACTACTGACCAGACTTTTTCAAATAACATTGAAACAATATAATTTAATGATCTAGTCACTTTATTCAATTAAAGTAGGATATTTGTAGAGGTAATACCTTTAGATAATGCCTCATGTCTTTCAAATATTATTTGCTGTGTTTTGAGTTCTAGGATCTGAATAAGGCTGTTAAAACCAACTGAAATTGTACAGGGCCTTTACTAAGAGATCTGGTGGTGGGTTGAACTTAGATGGCTGCCAGCTGCCCACCAACCTGCTCTAACACTCCCCTCCTCATCTGGACAGGGGACAGAAAATATGACAAAAGATTCATGGGTTAATAAAGGAAGATCACTCAGCAGTTACGATCAAAGGGCAAAACAGACTCAACTCAAGGAAATTAATCAAATATTATCAAATTAGGGTAGAGTAACAAGAAATAAAACCAAATCTTAAAACAACTTCCCCTCACTTCTCCCTTCTTCGTGGCCTCAACTTCACTATTAACTTCTCTACTTCTTCCTCCTGAGCTGCAGAGGGGTGACAGGGAATGGAGGTTGCAGTTAGTTCATCGTACATCTCTGCCGCTTCTTCCTCCTCACATTCTTCCTCTGTTCCATTGTGGACTCCCACCCACAGGAGACAGTCCTTCATGAACTGCTCCATTGTAAGTCCTCTCCATGGGGTGTAGTCCTTCAGGAAAGGTCTGCTCCAGTGTGTGTCCCCCATAAGGTCCCAAGTCCTGTGAAGAGTATGCTCCAGAAAAGGATCTCCATGGGGTTATAGCTTCCTTCAGGACACATCCATGGTCTCCATTCAGGTTCCACAGTGAGATACATCCTGCCTCACCACAGGCTGAAAGAGAACCTCTGCTCTTGTGCCTGGTGTATCTCCACACCCTTCTTCTTCAATGACTTTGGTATCTGCAGAGTTGTTTCTATCACCTATTGTCACTCCTCTCTTCTGGCTGCTGCTGCTGTGCAGCTGTTTTTTGCCTTTCTTAAATATGTTGTCACACAGGTATTACTGCTGATTGGCTCAGCTTTGACAAGCAGCAGGTGTGTCTTGGGACAGCTGGCATCAGCTCTGTCAGTGATGGGGAAACTTCTGACATCTTCTCAATGAAGCC
The DNA here is from genome assembly GCA_025331215.1 of Actenoides lindsayi. NCBI lineage: Eukaryota > Metazoa > Chordata > Aves > Coraciiformes > Alcedinidae > Actenoides > Actenoides lindsayi. The sequence goes on along the minus strand of WTSP01001817.1, from coordinate 73,309 downwards.
ATCCTTATAGCCTCCCCACTATCAAAACCTTGCCACATAAACCAAATACATCTCTCTACTGCATTTTATTATGATGAGGTGACACAGTTGAAAAATATTTAAGATCTATGTGAAACTTTTTTACCATCTACTAGTGAAAAATGCTGAAAAGGTTGTGGCATGTATCTGATTAAGTATTTTTGTTTTCTGATGTTGCTTGGTGCCCTTTATTTATAGTAATCAGGCAGGTATACTTTGTGAAAGACCTTCCTCACATGTATAGATAGTGTGGATCTACCTACAGAGGAACTGTTTGTTATTAATAGAGGAGATCAGTTTCATTTAAGTCTCAATTCTTAGGAAAATATCTTGACTTCTAAGTTTGGTGTAGTGGTAATTTATTTTCCTCTTGATGAGCCTATACTTCTGTCTATAAAAATACCATATGAGCTGCTATACAAAAAAAGATCCTGCTGTTGTAGGCTTGCAGTACAGGTACTTTGGCAGGATCTAATACAAAGATTGTTCCTGTTTAAATGTTAAAATATATATGTGTATACTGAGAGATATTACTGTGCTTATGGATTTTGCACCCTTGAGTTGGTCTGGGATAGTGTAAGGCATGTGTAAAATTGTAGCCTGATAAGGGGAAAAATGTTTCCATTCAACTAAGATGTACATGCTACATCATAGTTTTTATTTCATACATTTTCTCTTTCCAGTTCCTGTATATGTTAACATATTTTTTCAATATGAACTTTTTTGTATTATTCCTTCACCTGTAATTTATCTTATCTATGCTACATTCCTTCTTTTTAATTCTTGCTAATACTGTCAATGATTCCCAATTTAATACAATTCAAAAATTTCATTAATGTATTTACACATCTAACACCTGCCCTCAGTTCGATGATGATTCTTTTACTGTTAGCTTTATATTTCTAACTCTAGCTGTCATGATCAATATGCAAATGTATTTGTATTAAGGACACTAGTTATTTTAAAATTAATTTTGACAGAGAGGATTTTTACTCTAATTCAACAGTTAATCTTCTGCAGTGTTGATCCATGGTTCAAAGGAAACCTTCCCAGTGAAAACCTGTTACTATCTTTGCAGAAAGGACTGGTAAGTATTGTTCTGGTATGAGCTTTACACCCCCATTCAGGAAAGACAGGAGCAGAAAATCAGAGGAGTGAAAAGTCTATCTTACTTAAGTAGACTAAGATATTGTGGCTTCTTGAGATAAAAGAAATGGATATCCAGGGTAAAGCTTAGGTGGAATCTCAGCTTTATAACTGAAGACCAATATAAAAAAAATAGCTCAGTGGTAATTATGAATAAACTTAGGATGGAAGTTTGAAGATCTTTTTCGAGCACTTCAAAAACTAGAAAATTAAATGGACTAAGATCTATTAGTTCAAAAGTATTTTTTATGTACAGCAGCAGGAAATTAGACTTGATTCTAGAGCCAATGTCATATGTTTTGATGTATTACATTTAATCCTACTGACAATCTCAGATTATTTTGAAAAGAGAATATTAAATTGAAGCAAATGTACTTTTTCCTAATTTAGGGGGCTATGCTGATTAGAACACTGTTATAAAATTATCATATTCTTTTTACAAATTATCTGTTATTGTGTACCATCAAATTTTGGGGTAGGTAGATATTTGGTCTGACATATAGAGCTACTTTTGTTTTAATTCTTGTTTAATTTGGGAGCAACTAGAATGATACCTGTAGCTTTTGGAGGTGGCTTTGGAGATGGAGCTTTTTTGGTGTTTAAGACATTCGTGAGGCATGCAGGGCAGTGCTTTCTTGCATAATAGAACTAATAAAGATGATGCTATTGTCTCTGCTCTACATGGTTTGTCTGATAACTAATACAGAGTGTCAAGCTTTAATAGTTTCTTTATTAGACCTTGCAATTTTCATTTAAAAGGTAAAATTTTTATTTGTTTAGAAACCTTTATTTATGGAAATGGGTTTGAGAATAGTTCAAAACCTGATGGAAAGAGTAGTTACACTTATGCAACTGCAGTGCGATAAAATATTTTATCCTCAGGATATTAGGCTACAGAGGATAATAGTCTTCCCCAAAATTTTTGTAGTATGGAGTTGAAAGGATGTACCAACAACTAGTACAATGAAAAAAACTGGAAAAGGCAAAGGCAGAAACTATACAGAATCATAGAATCACAGTATGGTTTGGATTGGAAAGGACATTAAATATCATTTAATTCTACCATCTCTGCTATAGGCAGGGACACCTCCCACTAAACCAGGTAGCACAAGGCCCCATCCTGGTGAAGAAACTGAATTTGATACATAAATGAATCACAGACCCACAATTTTGTAGCTTGTACTCAGAAAATGTTGGGTTTGAAGTGCTTACACATATGTCCATACTTCTTGTAGTGTCTCTGAAAGAAGCATAAATTTTTTCTAGTCTTCTTCTGTTGGTGACCTACAAACCCAACACCAAACAACTGCAGCATATGGTCCCCACAAGGGAGGTTCCCTGCTGATAAGTACAACAATTCATAAAATAGAGTTATACAAATTGGATGTATGACTGCATCTTTAATCTCCTGAAAATGTAATATTTAATGCAAATATAAGGAAGATTATTTATCCTTCTTCATTATTGTAATAATAAAAATGGAATAAAATAATTCAATGAATATCTATTTGTTCAGGTTAGCAAAAAAGCTGATAATTATTTGAACATGGTAATAAAATGGAAAAATTAAAGTGTTTGGTAATGGATTATTATGTTTTATGGCCATATGTTTATTTCACATAATTCAAACTGTTTCATCCTACAGTGTGTAAGAAAAAAGATCTCTAAATTGTAGACACTAATTTAAAAAAATTAATGTTAAACCCCAAAGAAATATGAATTTGCTTGTGTTTAATAAAGGTCTAGAGTTAGGATAGGCTGAGTAGACATGTTACTGCAAAAAATGCTGTCAAGGGTTAGGGCAGGGCTGGCCACTAGACAAATGGCAAACACTCTCTATTAACCTCTCTTCTTTAATCATTAAAACCAGGGTATACCAGAACTGAATCAACCTTAGTGTAGGTACATGCTGCATCAGTAAACCAATCAAATTGCACCTTCATAATGAGATTGCCTTTGTCAGGTTTCCCAGGGCAATATCTGAAACATTGTCTCAAGAATAGTTGACTGATAAAAGAAATTGGTTGTTTGATTCAGCTTTGAGTCACTTAGAGCTTTCCTGGGATTCTGCCTCAGAGCAACCCTCTCAGCCTGTTCCCATCATACGCTGGAACGGGAATTTCTTCCTTCATTATGCTTAAAGCTGAAGGGCTCCCATAGCAACAGGGGACTTGTGGCAGTAATAGTACTAAGAGCCAGAGTGAATGCAACATCCTGCTGCAGCAACATACAGTGTCTAAAGCCTCTCCAGAATGTGTCAGGGGAAGAAAACAGAAAACATAAGTGTCAACTTTCTGTAACTTCACAAGAGGACATTAGAGGTCTCCCAATATAAGCTCTGTCAGGCTGAGGTTCTTTACCAGAGCTGGGACTGAAAGACTCAACTAACTTCAGCCATCAGCTTGCAGCAGGTCTGCTTATGGAAACAAGGCAAGATAGCATATGGTTCTTTGAATGGATTAAGGACTCAGCTTAGGTATAGCCAGTATCCTTCATCTATTTGGCTTCATCTTAGGCATTTATAAAAAATAAAATAAAAACACCAAAAAATGGGGCTGGAAGGATACAAAATTGCACTGTCACTCTAAAGGTATTTGTCATGTGTTCATAAACTTGGGTGTTCTCAAGCAGCAAGCAAAATCATTTGGCATGCCTCTGAGAAGTATACAGTTGCAGTATTTTATTTCCCCGGTACCTTGCTCATTCTGCTTGGGTTGAATTATCTCACTTCAGATAAATATTCACAGTCATCCCTCAGTGAAAAAAGGCTATTTGAACCAGCCAGTGCAACCTGTGTTTTTGTTACAGCAGCATGGTTGTTGTACTTTGCTAATAGTCATCCTGCTTCCCTAGGTGT